>SJYC01050549.1:0-57590 GCA_006408675.1 Madoqua kirkii | reverse complement strand
CACCTCACTGAGGTTAATTTCAATCAGTTGGTCATAATGGCAGCCAGAGTCAGGTACCAAGTGATCCTTGAATTCATCAGCAAGGTTGGCAATGTCTGAAATCAACAAGGGAGGGAGACTGAAGCATGTTTAAGACAGAAATTGGTCGAGACTCCACCCATCCATAAGAACCAGTTACCCAGCACCTGCCACACAGAGCAGGCCCTGGGCACTGACTGGACAAACAGAGGAACAAAACAACAGCAGAGGACACAGTCCCTGCCCTCGAGGAATTCAGTCTAGCGAAGGTGCTATCGGTGAGCCAAAGTTACAACATAATGCGAGAGAGGCACAGGAAAGTGGGGACACTGAGGAGAGGCACTGACCTGGGGAGAGGAGAAGCACTGAATTTTAGAGGAGGAGAAGTTACTTGATAATTAAAGGAAGAGTCTTCCAGGTAGGCTTCTGTGTACAGAGAGCTCAGAAACAAAGTGACAAGCTCTCCCCAGGTCCCCCAGCCTCTGGCTCCACCAGTCGCCTCCCTTCAGAAGACCCAACAAGCTCTCCCCAGACCCCATTTCCAACTCTGGGTTTCAAAGAAACTAAGCTCAGAGAAGTTGTTGGGGGAGGGAGGCTGAGAAAGTGGTTCTTGCACCCAATGATTTTCCTCCTTCCCTGCTAGAGTAGGAATTACAGAAGCAAATCCATGTCATTTCCAGAGCTTCCCATAGAGGGCGCCAGGGACCAAGCCAAGAAGAACCGAAATCAGACGCCCTTTCGGGCGATACTAAATCCCAAGGATGCGCATTCAGGGGAACTAAATTCCTGAGCCATGATGTTTTGCGCTGAGGCCAGAGCCTCTGAGAAGCTGTTAGAGCTACAGAAGGCCACTTAGGAGCAGTCACACACATAACCTCTCACAGGCTTCCAGGGGCTTCTCAGAGCCCTGAAGTCAGTTCAGAGACATGGGCATTAGGACCCCCACCGGCTCACCTGCCCGACCTGTTTTGCTCAGGTATTTCTTCATCCTGTGGTTATAAGGGAACACCGAAGTGGTGGCCCCGATTTCTGCACCCATGTTGCAGATGGTCGCCATGCCTGTATAGAGAGAAAACCCACAGGGCTGGCTGAGCAGCTGGGCGAGGGCCCCACACTTGCTAGAGGCGCATACACATCTTTGCACCAGGGAGCTGGCATCACTTCTTCCCTTGTTCTCATTGTCCTTGTGGTCCAGGGTTAAAAGGAGGGCCAGGGAAAGAGAGGCCATAGGGCCGGAGCCCAGTGTCCCGGCTGTCGGGGTGGCTGCTGGATACGGGGAGAACACACGACTCTAGCCCTACGAGCAGAGTTCTAATCCTGGGCCTGGCTGCCTGCTCGGCAGACTAGATGGCCACCATGTGATGAGAGCTGACCTGGCCAGGCCACCCAGCCGTTGCTGTGTCCATTTGCAGATGAGGGAACCGACTCAGAGAGGTCCATGGTCATGCCATGAAGCAAATGCCAGTGTGGCATCAGGACTGGGTCTGTCTGCCTGCCTGATGGACAGGCCTGCATGCTTTCAGCCACACCACAGTGGAAATGTTTCTGGGCCTGGGGTTTTCCAGCTGTAATACTGGAATGACGTCTACGGCCTGGACCACAGAGCTGCCCACAGAACTGGGGAGGTTACAGACGTCTTGACTGCAACCAGCACTCCAGCCCCATGGGGTTGCTGGGACATGGGTCTGTGCTTGTTGCCAACTTCCTAACAGAACGCCCATCAGCAGCAGGTGCTACTTACAGGAGTGAGCCCCACAGCACTGGAGGAATGCAAGGGCCAGCTGAACTCCAGCTCTGTGGGGGTGCTGTGACACGCAGGCAGGGAAGTCTGGACTGAACCATCTCTAAGGCTCATTCAACTCTACTTGGATTTCTGAGGGCCCAGGCATTGAGGCCAGATCACCAGGAGTGATGAGTAGGGAGGGGGCTGGCTCCCACCTGGTCTTAGAGACTAACATGTGATGGTCTCTAACCCAAAGGAAGAGAGTGAGGCTCTGACTCCAGGCAAGGGACGGTGTGAGAATGGGGCTGCTCTGTGACTGAAGTCCTGCTCTGAGTCCCCGCCCTCTACCTCCACCTTCTGTGGATTCTTCTGGTTCACTCAAAGCAGCCCACAGCCATGGCCACGCTGGCTCAGCCCCTAACTCTGTGTGGCCACAGGGAAGTGACCTGCCATCCTCGAGGGGCCCCAGCAACCCAGTAAATGAAGGGCCTGGACTAGAAAACCTCCCCTCTACCTCTAAGAGCCCATTGCAAGTTCCCAAACTGACTGGCCAGAGCCTCTTGGGCAGGCCAGCCGCTGCGTCTACAGCTCAACCACAGGCCCATGGGCCCGCAAAGGCTGGGCGCATGCCTGCGGCCGCCGTCCTCACCGGTGCAGGAGATAGAGTCTACTCCAGGCCCGTGGTACTCCACAATGGCGCCCGTGCCACCTTTCACTGTGAGGATGCCCGCCACCTTCAGGATCACATCTTTAGGTGAGGTCCAGCCAGACAGGGAGCCCGTCAGCTTCACGCCAATCACCTGAATAGGTGGGGCAAGAAAGCAGGCACAGGCCCGTGTGTCACGCCCCACATTCCGACCAGGAACCTATCTGCTGGAATTCTCACTCGGGCTTATTTATCCCTGCCTCCTTCCCAACGATAGCTGAGCCTGACCTATGCTCTCAGCTCTTATGGGTCCCACATCTCCTACTCGCCCCACCAACCACCCCTCTGCTGCCACCCAAACACAAGCCCTCCCCACTTCTCACCTTGGGGCACTTCAGCTCCCAGGGGATCCCAGCCATGACGTCCACAGCATCAGCACCGCCGACTCCAATGCAGATGCCTCCCAGGCCACCGCCATTGGGGGTGTGGGAATCAGTGCCGATCAGAAGACCCCAGGGTAGGCATAGTTTTCCAGAATGATCTGAAAAAGAATCCAAGGTCTTCTGTTTAAAAGCCCTTAGCAGAGAAAAGGAGCTTAGGGCTCCAGTGGGATGTGCAAGACTGCCCCCTGCCGACACTGGGCCACCGAGTTAGTCCTAGGCAGGCCTCCTGCACGGGGCCTCTCCAGTGTAGCCTAGATGAGCCAGAGACCTGGGAGACTGGTAGCTTGGGCTCAGGAACAGCTCTGAAAATTCCTGACTGTATGACTTGGACTAGTAACTGCCTCCCTGGACCTCAAGTTTCCTCATCTGTTAGTACAGTATTAAGAATGGCTGCACCATTCCAACCCCAGGATGGTGGTGAGAACCAGATGACCTGGGATCCAAGAGTGTGTCCTGGGACAGGCCTGGGGACAATGCTGACTGCTGAAAGGTGCTTCCGATAACACTCTCTGCCTCATATGGTGGATGTGTGGAGTGTGCTTATCTAGCTTCTCCAGAGAGCAGACAATCTCCCATGGCCTGGCTCCAGCACAAGGGAGGGAGGAGCTGGCAGTGAGCATTTCCCCCCAAGATACCTGATGAGGCCACAGGGGCAGCAATCCCAGGGCAGCCCTGCCCACCACCTGAGGTGCTGGACACTCTGCAGCAGGGTTGCTCAAGAAGAGCTGCGGCCAAAGGGAACCATGTATGGGTCTGAGTTCCGGCCCTACCACCCAGCTGTGGGCCCCAGGCAACGCGCTTCTCTCCAAGCCTCTGCTTCCCATCTGTGAAGAGCAGCTGACAATAGCGCTCTCCTCACTGGATCACCACAATGACATGATGGAAGCACGTCCCTCAAGCTGTAATCGGAGAAGCCAACGGCACCCCACTCCAGTACTCTTGCCTGAAAATCCCATGGGCAGAGGAGCCTGGTGGGCTGCAGTCCACGGGGTCCCAAAGAGTCGGAGACAACTCAGTGACTTCACTTTTACTTTTATGCATTGGAGAAGGAAACGGCAACCCACTCCAGTGTTCTTGCCTGGAGAATCCCAAGGACGGCGGAGCCTGGTGGGCTGCCGTCTACGGGGTCACAGTGAGTCGGACACGACTGAGGCGACTTAGCAGCAGCAGCAGCAAGCTGCAATAATGCCTGGGAGAGGCAGTCTTCTTATTTTGCGGCCAAAAGCCTTCACCTGAGGTTCTGTGGTTCACTGTCATATGGACTTGTGTCCCAACACACATGTATTATGGATGTTGGGGTCGCTAAATGAGATCAGAGCAGTGAAAGGCTCTTATGAATTGTCAAGACCACTGAAAGGTGGGCAGCTTCCCTGGAATATTACAGAAATCCCAGGACCTCTGCCTCGGGCGAGGCATTTGCTCAGCAGACAGAGCAAGGTTTGAGGGGTCTCGCCTCTTGGGAATGCGGCAAGTTAGAAGACCTGGTTCCTTTCCCAGAAATGAGCCAGCTGACTGGGAGAAGAGGCCAACATGGAGGGAATCCCTAACAAACTCAACTGCTGCAGAGAACTGCTGTTTACCTGTTTCACTTCTCCAGCCCTCCTATCCTTGGCCAATACAAAGATTTAAAACTAGTCTGTTAATTTCCAAAACTCAAGGTTGTAAAAGCCTGCTCCATGAAGACCAGACACACAGAATTCATTATAATCACAGTGTAGACTGACAGCATGGTCCACATC
This sequence comes from Madoqua kirkii, assembly GCA_006408675.1. Classification (NCBI taxonomy): domain Eukaryota; kingdom Metazoa; phylum Chordata; class Mammalia; order Artiodactyla; family Bovidae; genus Madoqua; species Madoqua kirkii. The sequence goes on along the minus strand of SJYC01050549.1, from coordinate 53,021 downwards.
CAGAAAGGAGTGGTCGGACAGACCGGAGGGCTGCAGAAAGTATCACAAAGAAGCTGGCTGTGACAGCAACCTCAGCGGTCAGCTGCATTCGGTTAGGCAGGTGGGGGTGTGGTGGGGAAGAAGTGTATTTTTAGGCTGGACTAACACCGAGAACATACAACTGGAAATGCAGCATCTATCTGCAGGAGCCACGCGCACTGAGGACCTATTCTGTACTGACCTGGCCACCGGCCTGGAGCTGAGTGGAGTAAACAAGCCACAGGCCTGGTCCCCACAGGGCACATGGCACACTCTGTGGTCATAATGCGAAGGGTCCCGCAGAGAGTCACAGAGACCCCAGTGCTGGGCACCGGAGGGCCAGGCCTGCACAGAGGGAACCAGCACAGTGGAGGAGGATCAGCCAGGGCATTCGAGCAGATGGACTAAGGGACTAAGGTTTGTTGTGGACATGGCGATTGGAGCTGCCTAACATGGGCGGGGGGAGGGGGGTGTGGAGCTGCACAGGGATCACACAGTCCCTAGGAACTTTCTTTTTAAAAACCTTGGCCTAAAAGCTCCCCCAAAGGCCTGGGCATCTGTACTCAGGGGGAATGGGGAGTGCTTGGATTGGGGTCGCCTTGATGACAAAAAGCCAAGGTTGGGTCCACCTGGTTCCCCTGACCTGCCGCCGAGTGAGGCCTTCTGGCCCCTGCAGACTAATGTGACCTGCCATTCACGGGGAGCCCCTTCCTGGCAAGGGAGCGGGTTTGAAAGGGCAGAGTGGTGATCTGTGGGCTCTGGTTTCAGAGTGGGGCAGTGTGGGAGCCCAAGCAGAGTCGGGTTACAGCCTGACTCAGCGCATCTGGAAGTGAGGCCTAGGTTGGAGGTGGGGAGAAGGGTCACCTTGGGGAAGGTACAAAGAGGCAGGTTTCACACAGAGGATGGAAGGCAGATGAACACACACCAGCACACATCCCCACACGCCATTCAGCAGTCCTGAATTGGGGTCGCCTTGATGACAAAAAGCCAAGGTTGGGTCCACCTGGTTCCCCTGACCTGCCGCCGAGTGAGGCCTTCTGGCCCCTGCAGACTAATGTGACCTGCCATTCACGGGGAGCCCCTTCCTGGCAAGGGAGCGGGTTTGAAAGGGCAGAGTGGTGATCTGTGGGCTCTGGTTTCAGAGTGGGGCAGTGTGGGAGCCCAAGCAGAGTCGGGTTACAGCCTGACTCAGCGCATCTGGAAGTGAGGCCTAGGTTGGAGGTGGGGAGAAGGGTCACCTTGGGGAAGGTACAAAGAGGCAGGTTTCACACAGAGGATGGAAGGCAGATGAACACACACCAGCACACATCCCCACACGCCATTCAGCAGTCCTGAACAGACACCTCTGATGAAAGCTAAGCAACCATCTCCCCAGAAACACACACACACACACACACGATATTCTCCTGTCAAGAGAATATTCACCCCTGGGGAGACCCAGAAGAGCTCCTGGCTGAAGTGGCCACATGATCTGTGGTACCTCCCCCTCCATAACTCCAGCAAGCAGCCAGACTCTGAGGGGCACCCCCTGCACTGAGAGAGGATGAGCCCCGGTGTGACAGGAGACCACAAAGCGGGCAGAGCACGGGTCCCAGGGCCAGGCTGCCTGGATGTTCGAAGGAGCCTGACTCCACACTTGGTCAGCCAGATGTCCCTGGGCAAGGAGATTAAATCTCCATTCCTTAGCTTCCTCATTTGTAAGGTACAGACATAAAACCACCAGACTCACCGGTCCCGGCGAGCACTGCGTATGTTACTATCTGAAGAGTGCCTATCTCACCGAGTATTAGCAGTCCACCCAAAGTATGACATTTGTGGAGAAAAGCAAAACAAAAAACACTGCGATACGCACGAATGTCCAGAAGAAGGTACAGCACAAAATATGCCAACTTGAAAATGCTGCTCAGAAGGGACTACTTTAAATTCTCACATGGAAAGTGAGAATGTGTAACTTGACACAATAAAAATTAATTGTAAAATGAAAGCGGAGTCTAAGGGTTGAGGAAAACGTCATCCAACTGCCCACTGAGGCCCCTGCTCGTACAGACCAGGAGGTGCTTCCCAGGTCCAAAGGGCAGCCTGCTCCTCTGCCCACCCCCAAAGGCTGGCCAGGCCCTGCTTTACCTGGTGAATGATTCCAGAGCCAGGCTTCCAGAAGCCCACACCGTACTTGGCACCTGCAGTGGCCAGGAAATTATACACTTCCTGGTTTATGTCCTATTGAGAGAAATCAATAACCAGGGCATTAGAAACAGTTTGCTCATGCCTCCATCCCTCCACCTCCTCTCCTCTAAGACTGAAATGCTGGCACTGGAAAGGCAGGCCCTCTCCTGGAGGCCTTCTACAAATAATTCCCAAAGGGCTTGGATGTTGGCCCGCAAGTCTCGGTCGGCAGGCCCAGAGAAAGACCAGGAAACAGAGATGGAGCCCAGTTCTGTGACACATGGCCAGGGAGTAGGTCCAGAACAAATCCTTCCCCGAGCTGGGTCTCAGCTTCCTTATCTGTAGAAGGGTCCTTCTGGCACTCAAGTCCCTGGTCAAGGCCAGCAGCGAGGGGGCGGCAAGACGCCACAGGACTAACTGGGACACGGTAGGGGGAGGGGAACTGTCAGAGGGAAGCAGTGGGACAGAGCGGACCACCCGGTCCCACCACGCCTCATGCTGGGTGTTGTTTCTCCTCTGGAGCCTTGTTTCTCCTTGGATGCCTTGCCTGTAATTCTGGCTAACATTTACTGAACGTCCACTATGGAAATGGTAGCACGCCAAAACAAACCCCATTTTACAGATGCAAAAACAGGAACTCAGAGCTCTTGCTCAAGACCCTAGGGTTAAAGAGACGAGTCAGAGTTTGAATCCAGGCCTTTCCCCCAGAGCCCGTTGCTACACTGTAATAGGAACAAAGCTACTGCCCTCACAGAGGCTACATCTCAGAACACCTAGACCACTGCCTAAGGCGTGCTTGGTGCTCAACACTCGGTAACATGTTTCACGGGCCCCAAATGAAAGACTGTCAGATGGACCATGTTCCCAACTGTAGGTTTCAGCCAAACAGGCAGCAGACGGTAACCAGTATGCCTGTAATTCAAAGGCAACTTCCTCAGGGGGAAGGGAAGGCTATCCCAGCACATGGATATGAGGCCAGCGTTTAACTGGACAACCAAGCATGTCCCTGGACAGGTGAGACCTCAGGGACAAAAGGGATGGGACCACAGGCAGAGGAGAGACTCACTGTGGGCTCCGCTAGGCCCTCCAAGAAATACCCTCAAAGCATGCAGTCCCCTTCATTTAAACTTCAGAGCAACTGGACTTTCCCAGTGGTCCAGTGTGGCTAGGACTCTACACTCCCGACGCAGAGGGCCTGGGTTCAACCCCTGGTCAGGGAATTAGATCCCACATACTGCATATAAGATCTGATGCAGCCAATTAAAGATTAGAAGTAATAATAACAAAAAAAACTGCAGACCAACCACACATCCTTCTGAGGGCACAAGTGGTTCCCCTAAGTGAAAGAGTGGCAGACAAAGAGCTTGGGTCCCCACAGGAGTCTCTTTCTGATTAATAGTTAAATCCGTTGGTCTCCTCTTTTACAAATCAGTCACCAATATAACTGGTCCCAAGGGCAGGAGGCGGGCGGCTGTGGCCGCAGCTGCTCCTGTGTCCATGCAGGTGGCGGGGTAGGGGGTTGGGGAGATAGCGAGGTGGGCACGGAGCGCGCTGGTGTCTGTGCCTGACTCAGCCTAGATGCCTCTCTGGTGGTCTCTGTGACCCTGGACACAGAGACCTGCTTCTCTGAGCTCCAACCAGAGGGAGCCTTTACAGATACATGGAAATCTGGCCATGCTCCTGCCCAGAGGCCTCAAGACCCTCCTGCTCCTGCCCGGCCCACCTCAGAGCCCCAGGCCCACAGGGCCCCTTTCAGCTCCACAAAGGCATCAGGTTTCTTCCAGCCTCAAGGCCTTGAGGAACTCGCTTCTTCATCTGTTCTGGTCTCAGCTTACATGTTACATCCTCCCTGACTCCATATGCATCTTTCAGAGTCCTACACGCTTCCTTTAGAATACATGTACAGACCGGCAGTTACCAGTCTGCGTAACTGCTTAGCTGCTGTCTCTCTACTAGACTCTAAGATTCACGTTCATACTGAATCCCAGCACAGTGCCTAGCATAAAATTAATGTTCAATAAACATGGGTGAAGTAAAGCAGAAATTGGATTTTGAGACCCCATGACTCTGAATCTCATCTCCAGAAGATAGGTTTTAATCCATAAAGTCAGGAGAGGGCCGACTTCCGAGGGGGCTGGCCCTGCTGTGGGCGGTCATGCATCTCTCAGGCTGAAGAGAACCCAGTTCCCAGCACCGCAGGACCCCATCACGTTACCAGGTGCTACGGCTGCTGCTACATGGGAATCACGGGCCAGCCGGCTGGACTCTGCCGGCTGAGGGGATCGCCGTGCGGCCAGGACAGAGTGAGCGGGTGGGCACGGGGGCCTGAGTGGGCAGGCCGCCCTGTGCCTCTCCCAGGGGTCTGAGAGGCTGGCTGAGCCGCCGACCCCAGGAGCCGGAGCACTCGGTTCTGTGCCCGTCGGGCTGCAGCCCTGCCAGCACTCAGCTCCTGCCAGCGGCCCCCAAGAGTGGGGCCCACTTCCATGACTGGGCGGAGAGGGTGGAGGCCCAGAGCTGGGAGAGACCGCATGTTGCCAACAGCGGGCACACACAAAGGTGCCACAGCAGAGCCTGGAGGAAGGCGCACGAATTCGGCTTCCTAAGGAAGAGAGGGTAAGCCAAGGTGTTCAGTGTGGCAGCCAGCCCCTTCCACTTCATTAAGCAAAACTCACAGACGAAGAAAGCCCACAGGGGTTCTCAGCCAGTGGGAGGTGGGAGAAGGGTCTGGCCCTAGTCTCACTCCCGTGCAGCTGTGGCACTGCACATAACTTGGATGCCTCAAGTTTACCGACAGTGACACTGTTCACCCACCTCCCTGCCGAGGTCCCCAGGGGCCTGGCAAGAACACGGGTGATGACTCTCCAGGGCAACTGGAGACAAGGATCAGAACCTGCCCCATTTCCCTCATACTCTTGTTTTATTCCAGAAAAAGGACCTGAAAAGATTACCTTTAGTATGGTTAAGACTGGGGATGATTGTTTTCTCAGTATTTTCTAACATCTTCACAAAGAGCAAGCGGTGTTTTCAGAGGCACAAGAGAACAAGGCTAAACCAGAGCCCCTTAGAACTGGGGGGTAATGCTCTCGTTCAAGGGCGTTGGCCTCTCATCCCGCGTCACAGCCACTGCCCACCTCCGCACCACCTCCAGCTCACCTTGGCCCGGCGCAAGTCCTTCTCCCCGCCGAGCTGGGCCTCGATCAGATGGTCGCAGTGGATGGTGGAGGGCACGGCCACCTTGGGCAGGCCGCTGCTGATGAACTGCAGCATGGCCATCTGGGCCGTGGCGTCCTGCATGGCCACGCGGCAGGCCGCAGCCGCAGGTACGTCTTGCCCCGCTCGATCTCCTGGCTGGCCGGGTCATCCAGGTGTCCATACACAATCTTCTCTGAGAGGGTCAGAGGCCTGTTCAGCCTGGTGGGAGAAAGGGGGGCTTGCCTGGTTCCAGCTGCACGATCCTGTCTGCCCACAGCCAGGTCCTCTCAAGGCAACCCTGACGGCGGCCAGGGAGGTCACCCTGCGTCCAAGGTGGAGACGAACCAGTACCCCCAGCACACAGCACAGCACCTGGCACTCATCCAGTCCAAAATCACTCAAGCAATGACAACACCACAAGAAGAGGGGTGGTTCTCTTTTTTCCCTAAAGGATATTTACTTTCCCACACGTATTAAAGTCCTATTATCTGATGAGCACTTTTTTCATCTGTGTCTCATGGTTTAATCCTTACTGTAGCCTCGTCATTTAGTAAAACAACCTAGAGTTAACGGAGACTCAGAGGAGTGATGTTCAAAGCTCAGGTTCGCAGGAGTCGTCTCACCCTGGGTCCTCTGCATCTCTCGGGCCACGGCCACCTCCCCCGTGCAGCTGGCCCACCGGGACACAGAGAATCCACCCAGCGACACCCTCACCCCATCCTCCCCGCCTTGCACCCACAACCCTCCACCTTAGGTGCTGGAGGCCTCATCACCCTATTATACAAAAGCCTTCCCCATTAGCCCCGCTTGCTCTCACCCCACTAAGACGGGTGAGGCTGCCAGCTCTCAGAACAGAAACTGATGCCAGCCTCACGAGGCCGTTCCTAGAGCCTGTTTCCCCGTGGGGCCCACCCCTCCCTTCCCTTCAGGCCCCTGGGGAGGTGCAGCTGCCTTCTCCTTACAGCCTCCCTGCCGCACACGGAGCTCCCTCCGTGGGGGGCCACCTCTCACCACCCCCCACCGCCTCTTGGCACAGCCTGTCTGCCTGGACCTCACACTCTGCCTTCCGCCACTCGCAACGCTTAAGCCAAACCCAAGGCCTCCTCAACAGGGCAGAGTTCCACTCATACCCAATGAAACACACACACACACACACACACACACAGACACACACACACACACACAGACACACACACAGACACACACACACACAGACACACACACACAGACACACACACACAGACACACACACACACACACACACGCACACACACTGGACTCAGAGTTAGAGGCTCTGGGTTTAGACTTGACCCTATAACTAAACCCACTGTGTAACCAGATAAGCCAGGGAGCTCACCAGTCCATCTCTAAAGTCCAGGGCTGGTACTGGAAACAGATAACAGAGCTTATACAGCACACGTTTTTTAAACAGCTTCACCGAGGTATAAATGGTGTGGAACAGACTGCACATATTTCAGTGCACAACTGATCAATTCTGACATATGAATATACCATGAAATTGTCACCATGTCGAGACAACGCACACACCCACCAGCCCAAAGTCTCCTCTTTCCCCTTTATAATCCCTCCCTCCTGTCCCCATCCCCCGGTAACCACTGATTTGCTTTCTGTCCTAGTTTTATCCTGGCGCTTTTCGTGCTCAGGGCAGTGCTGGTCTACATACATCTATACTTGGATGTACAGAAGTCACTTCATTCTCACAACACAGACGAGCAAGGTGAGGCCCAGTGAGGTGAAGAACCCTGACCCTGGTCATGAGGTAGCGAGGGGCCGAGCTGGAAGGCAAGGAGCCACCGTGGCCTTACACTGTCTCCTCAGTAACACCTGGAAACTCAGGGTCAGCCCAGCCCGTAGCCAGTGCTCCACGACTATCCTCACTGCTACTGCTGCTACCAATACGACTCTGCGGGGAAGCAAAGACAGGCCCTTCTGCTGGCCTGGGTTCCAGCCCCTCAGCCCCAGGTGGACTTCAGCCCTGAGAGCAAGGGCTCCCTAGGCTGCTGGTTTTGTGCGCAACAGCAGAGCAACCGGCAATTCTGAAAGCCTCTCAGCTCTGCTGTCATGAGAACCTGAATAAAAATAGGCCTGGCCTGGAGTACAGCCTGGCCCCCTTAGTGGAGCGTCTCCCTGGCTGGTGAGCAGGCAGTGACTCACTGCGCGGAGCAGAGCCCCTCTTCCTGCATCCCAGGGGCAATAAGAAATAGCACACAGCTTTCAAACCAAAGACCTTGACAGCAAATGCCTGAAGCTGTATAAAAAAGCTAGGGACGAGTTCACCACCACATTTCTTTGGGAATTAAGTGAGGACGGCAAAATGGATCCTCAACATCCATCTGTCACCCAGCTTCACTGAATGACAGAGACTCAGTTCCCAGGAACAGAATCAGGCTCCTCTGTCATGGGGTGGAGTCGCCCCCAGGCAGGCCCCCTGGCCCTCTAAAACACCCTCACATCCATCCTAATCCTTTAGCATCTTTCTAGAATGGCTCCACTTTCGCCTTCTCTTTTCTATGGAAGGGCCTCTCCACTGTGCCACCACTGACAGTCTGGGCCAGATGATTCTTTATTGCAGGGGCTGTCTTCCATCTGACCGTATTCTTGGCCTCTACCAGCTATATAACAGTCAACCACCACCTCACCCCGGGTTAGGACAACCTACAATGTCTCTGGACATTGCTACATCTCCCTGGGAGACAAAAATCAACCCCTCACCCCCACCCTCAATGAGAACCACTTCTCTATGACAACAATGAAAATGGAACATCCCTAGTCTGTACTAATCTGGAAAATGCCCAAAGTTATTGATTGGACTTTTCTGGTTGGTGCAGCGTTGGAATAAAAAGGCAAAGGAAGAATTTTAAGGGGAGAGTTAATTTCGCTAATAAAAATTAAAACCAAAAAAATTTAAACCAAAACAAAAAAATTTTTAAACCAAAATTTAAATCAAAGTTTTTTGATTAGTTTTTTGAAGCAAAGACAAAATGGTAAAGACTCTTTTGTCAAGGTATGTGAAAGCAAGCTTCTGTGTTACTTCTCCCAAGTGTTTTTGCAGACTAAAGGAAAACCCATTCTTTTTCCACTGAGCTGTGATCTGAGAGCTCTAAGAATAAATAAAATAGTGTTTTCTGGGGAAAAAGTATCTGTACAAGGTCGCAGAGTGATGAGGCTGCACATCAGAACCAATTGGGAAAGTGGCCAGCACTCCTCACAGTCTGATGTCTAGTCACCTGGGCTCCTGTGAAAACTGCAGATCCTGACTCAGGGGGTCTGGGGCGGGGCCTGAGATTGTCTATGTCTAACAAGCCCCCAGGCCTGCTTGCTGATACTGACGCTGCAAATCCACAAGCCACATTTTGAGTAGTTAAGTTCATACCACCTGAATCAGATGAACACCCTTGATGGACATTAAGAGGTCCTTATTGTAATTAGGTGATGCTATGCTGGAGGCTGTTGGAGATAAAGACTAAGATAGTCCCTGACCCTTAAAACTGAGGTGAGGATGCCAGTAAGGCGGAAGCAAATGGCAACGGGGAGCACGTGTGGCACAGTGGCCAGAGCACTGGGTGAGGTCCCGTCGCTCGCTCACCGTGTGGCCCTCCACCTGAGCCCGCTCGCCGGCTCTGAGCGGGGACTCTGCGTGTGCTCATGTTGGCTCCCTCGTGCTGCCAGGGCCGGGTCACCCGGCAGGCAGGCGCACAGCTCTGTCTGCAGTGGTCCAAGCTCCAGGAGCAGCACTACCTGCTATGTAGGACCAGCCGCCATCCCTCCTCTTGTGGGGTCTCATCCATCCCCTCTCCTGAGCCGGCATCCAGCCCAGAACCTGGCACTCAGAACAGCAGAGCAAGACGGCTGCCACTTCGCCACAGTGGCAAAGAGAGGTCCAGAAAAAAGGGATGCTCAAGTGCCCATCTGAGCTTCCTTCTAAGTCTCAAGTTTGAGCTCTCCCCCGGGCTGATGGACCAAAGAGGAAATAGAGTAATTCTGAAGTCCCTGGACCTGGCAGACCCCAGAGGAATGGCCCAGGGCCAGTTGTCTGTCCGGGAAAGGGTAGCTGGGACATTCAGGCCACAGCACCAAGGAGGGCCTGAGATCTTCTCTAGGGCCCACATCCCCAGGCTTCTCCTTGGCAGAGAGGGCGGCAGGCCTACCGGTGATCCAGAACACCCTTCCGCAGCAGGGACTGCTATGCCCTCAACGCCTAGATCCTGCCACCATCCTCCTCCGCCAAGCACCTCCTACACTGTCTGAGAGGGGAGGAAACACCAGAAACACCAACCCTTCTAACGGTCTCCACAGCTCGCCCTGCAGCCTTACCGTTTGCGGACAATGTTAATGTTCTTCTCGAGCAGGTCATAGCGGATGTACTCGTTGGGTTCAAAGTGGCTCATGGCCACCTTGGCCCGTTGGCACAGGACTGAGGCCACATGGTACTGCCGCGCACCCAGGGCTTTCTGCAAGAAGACGACAGTGACTGTTAGCAGAGTATTTAAGGCGCTGCACCCCAAGGGACGGTGCAGAATGGTGAAAAAAGCAAGGAATTATAGTGTCAAGAGCTGTTCGGTGAGTGCAGCCTCAGTTTCCTCGCCTGAGCACAGGAATGATACAGCAGCCACCAGGAACACAGCCTGTGGTAGGAGAAAGTGCAAGGGATTTATAGTCAAATGGCTATTTACAAAGTCAAGTTCTATCCACCTGACAAAACCCCCCATCATCTGAGGGCAAGAAGAGATGGGCCACAAAGGCACAAGCAGCTGTAGTGATCACACAGCTGCCACTGGGAAGGCAGAATGCGAACATGTGTGGAGGCACTCACTGAGCTCTAAAGCACCACCCAAACAGTCCCTGCTGTCCCACCTGCTCTCTGAGTCCCTTGAGGGACTCTGTCTTATTTATCTCTATCTGGACTACCTGGCACATTAGAGACTGAATAACCGCTGAACTGATGGGAAAACTCGTGAGGAAAACCTGCACAGGAGCTTCAGCTGGCTCCCCCGCCCCTGAGATGGTGGTGCTAGCCCTGGCCCCTGGCACGCGCAGCAGACTTACAGCTTGCCAGAATGTGGCACAGAGATGCTGCAGGGCCTCTGAGACCTGGCCATAAAAGGGTAACTTCCGCCTGGCTCTCTCTGATTGCTCCAGGGCAAGACACCACTGCAGTGAAAACATTTAGGCAGTCCTGAGAGACGCCCACCCAGAGAGGAACTAGCTGCTGCTGCTGCTAAGGTGCTTCAGTCATGTCCGAGTCTGTGCGACCCCATAGATGGCAGCCCACCAGGCTCCCCTGTCCCTGGGATTCTCCAGGCAAGAACACTGGAGCAGGTTGCCATTTCCTTCTCCAATGCATGAAAGTGAAAAGTGAAAGTGAAGTTGCTCAGTCATGTCCAACTCTTAGCGACCCCATGGACTGCAGCCTACCAGGCTCCTCCGTCCATGGCATTGTCCAAGCAAGAGTACTGGAGTGGGGTGCCATTGCCTTCTCCAAGAGAGGATCTAGACCACCTGCCAAAACCCAGAATGACCTTGCTGGGCAGGTAAGCACGCCATCTGTAAGCAGGTGAAGAGCTCCAGCCGAAGCACAAGTCGCAGATAACCAGGCGCCTGGCCGGCAATCTGGACCGCAATTTATTGAGTGAGTCAGAGCCAGAACAACCGGCCAAGATGCTCCCAAATTCCTGGCCCACAGGAACTAGGAGCGAGAAATGTTTACTGTTGCTTGAATCCTCCAAGTTTGGGAGAAACAAATTAATGCAGCAGCAGATGAATGATTGTTAAGTTGTCAGGTCTGTGTTAGTTCATTTTAAACTGGATGACAAACTTCACAGGGTGCACTATGACCAAGGAAGAATCAATGAACCCAATGAAGCGATAGAGGGAAAGAACAGTGGGGCTCCGGGTCTAGCAGCTCACACCCTGGGCAAACAGAGGCAAAGCTCAGGCCACTGCCCTTTTGACACCAAACCCTGCTGACCTCAGCATCTGAACCCCTACGAGTGTGTAGCGGCCGCTAACTATGCAGGTCACCCAGTGAGGAGAGCAGACCCTGTTAGGAAACAGCACAACCCCCCACTCAGCACAGCAGGAGCGACCTCCCAATGCAGACTTCAGGTCCACTTGCCCTCCAGCTCAAAATCCACCAAGGACTCTACTGCCCGCCCTTCTTCTATTGGGTGAAGAAGCCGCCAATCAAAGGGCTTTTTTTTGGGAAGGGGCAGTACATCATGTGGGATCTTGGTCTCCTGCAGGGGAAGCATGGAGTCCTAACCACTGGCCAGCCAGTGAAGCTGTGCAGAGCTCTACCTTGATCTTTCCCCCCCCCCTTGGGGTTAATCTGTGTCTTTATCTGCCAGTACAATTTAACTACAGTAGCCTGCAAACTTTTTTGATCTAAAAAGTACATTTTATATCATCGTCCAACAAATACACAAACACACATAATACATATATGTATATAACAGTGAAACAAAGGTTTTGACAAAACGTCTATCCTAAGTCATTTTAAGTTTTTTCCTTTTTAACCAAGGATGAACTGTGTAACACATCAAGTCCCCAGTTCATCTGAGGGTCCACTTTAATGAAGTGAACAGCATTGTACATTCTGTGCGTCTGGACAAAAATATGAGGACATCCCTCCACCATTACTGCTGCTGCTACTTTGTCATACAAAGTATTTATATCCACCCCATGTTGTCATACAAAGGGTTTTCACAGCTCATAAAAACTTTTGTACTGTGTATTCATCTCCCTTCTGCCCCCAAATTCCTAGCAACCACTGACCTTTTGATTGCCTCCATAGGTTTGCCTTTTCCAGAATACAATACAGTTGGAATCTACTTTTCCTCTTTTCCTTGAAAAGGGAGGTTCAAAGCCTTTAACCTCTCATGGCCCACCCATGCATGGACCAGACAGGCTCTAGGTGGCAACCTCGCCCCCCCAACCAATCACTGTAGCTTTCTAAGCGAAACTGAGCCTTGTTCCACAGGTCCTGCCAGCAGCCACGTGGAGGTACAGGGGGACACGTGTTGGGTGTTTGTTTACAGGAAGGTCACAAGTTTTGTGCCCCTTGTCACAATAACCCAGATTCCTGTTTGGTGTGTTATCAGTTCAGTTCAGTCACTCAGTCATGTCTGACTCTTTGCGATTCCATGAATCGAAGCATGCCAGGTCTCCCTGTTCATCACCAACTCCCGGAGTTCACTCAGACTTGCGTCCATCGAGTCAGTGATGCTATCCAGTCATCTCATCCTCTGTTGTCCCCTTCTCCTCCTGCCCTCAATCCCTCCCAGCATCAGAATCTTTTCCAATGAATCAACTCTTCACATGAGGTGGCCAAAGTACTGGACTTTCAGCTTCAGCGTCATTCCCTCCAAAGAAATCCCAGGGCTGATCTCCTTCAGAATGGACTCGTTGGATCTCCTTGCAGTCCAAGGGACCCTCAAGAATCTTTTCCAACACCACAGTTCAAAAGCATCAGTTCTTCGGCACTCAGCTTTCTTCACAGTCCAACTCTCACATCCACACATGACCACAGGAAAAACCATAGCCTTGACTAGATGGAGCTTTGTTGGCAAAGTAATGTCTCTGCTTCTCAATATGCTATCTAGGTTGGTCATAACTTTTCTTCCAAGGAGTGTCTTTTAATTTCATGGTGTGTTATAAATATACCTTAACCTTGACTTAATTTCAACACCGGTTTCTATCTACCTCCAGCCCCTTGTGGTCTACAGGAGTTCGGGTCAGTCACCCCAGGTCTGATAGGCTGGCCTTCCCAGTGGACGTTAGCCACACACACGGTAGGCACAACTCTCAGGCTGTTCATTCAAGTCTCAGTACAAATGTGACCCATTCCAGGTCAGGCTCCCCAGGGTGGACGTTTGGTCAGGCCAACCTATTTAGTGACACTCCCCAGGTCTTCAACCCACAATAATAATAACCACCTGACTGGAATGCCACTAAGCCATGCTTATGTTTCACGGTCAGGGACAGCCGGACTGACCTGTCAACTGTCCTGCAGAAATCAACGCTTGCACTCACTCTTTTACTAATCTACTAACTGCAACAAAAAAGTAAAAAGATGTTATTAGCTTGGCTGTAACACTGAAGCAATTCACTCTGTTCCTCCAGGCCTCAGCTTTTCAAAGGGTGAAACCGCAGCCGTGCTCCCTGCTTCAGGGCTGAGCTGAGAGGTGTGAAGTGTATGAAGTGTCATGTGTCACTCTGACGAGGCTGACCTCAAGGGCAAAGACACCATGTATCATTCATTCACAGACCACGTACATCTCACATGTAAAATGAACACTAGGCTATGGGTGATCTTAGAATAAAAATAAGAACAAGGACATTCCTGGTGGTCCAGTGGCTAAGACTCCTAGCTCCCAATGAAGGAGACCTGGGTTTGATCCCTGGTCAGGGAACGAGATCTCCCTTGCCACAAGGATGATCAAAGATCCCACGTGAAGCGTTAAAGACTCAACACAGCCAAGTAAATAAAAAATAAATATCAAAGTTAAGGGAAAATAAAACCAAGCCCAGTCATTACTTATTTGGTACCTGCTCTATGCTACCAGGCACTTTCTGTGTCTGATTTTGTGCGAGATGATTGTTATTCCCACCTTACAGACGTGGAAACTGAAGGTCAAAGAGGTTAAATCACAAGTCCGACACGTGATAAGCAGTGAATCCAGGATGCAAGCACGGGCCTGTCTCTTTTAAGATGAGCCAATTCCCCTGGATTCTGCTGCCCTCTTGCCCCACAGAGCCTATCCTTTCCCATTTGAAGGTAGCCTGGTGTGATGGTTCAGATACAAGACCTACAGTCAGACCGACCAATCCAGCACCACCAACCTGCTGTGACCCTGGATAAGTTACACAGCCTCACCAAGCTTTAGCTTTCCCACAGAGAAAATGGGAGGTAAATGTTGGCATAAACATTAAATGCAATAATCTAAGTGCTTGGCACAGAATGTGTTCACAGAGTGTGTGCTTGTTGTATTCTTTTCCTTCACGGAGGAGACAGACACAAAATTAGATAAGGTTGTGCTCCTTTTCCGGATTCTGGCGGAAGAGGCATGCCTCTTATTTTGCTTACTGCAAACACAGCTTTTGGCTGATCAGCATTGTTCGAAGCCTTAGCTCATGTGGACCTTTGACATTCCTGACCCTCTTCTGTCTGTCTTGGTATTCCGGCTGTCTTAGTATTTCTCTTAGTTATTTGCCCTCCTTCCAACTCTGGCCAAGACATTCTGAAAATCTAAGCTGAAGTCTTTAGGTACATCTCTTCTGTCTCTCCTTCAGACAACTTGCAATTTGTTAGAATTTGCCTTGGAAAGTCTCTCGTCCTTCTGAAATCCCTTTGACTTTTGGGGTCCTGGCACTAAGACCTCATCTATTTGGTCTCTGATTAACTCAGAATTTGCTTTCCTCCAAGGCACTAAACACACTGAACTTCCTTACCCAGTACAAAGCCCAAAGGGCTCTGCCACTGGGCCTTTGCACTCTGTCCATCCCTTCCCAATCTGCCCTTCATGCAGTTAATTCCCATTCATGCTTCAGGTTCCAAACTAGCTTCACTTTCTTAGGGAGACTTCTTGGACTCTCAGTCCAAGCAGAGTCTCCCCTCACATACGCCCATGTACTACTTTCTAATATTCACTTGTGAGATGCTGTCTCCCTGTAAGATCCACTAAGGGAGAGACTGTCTCTGTGTCTTCATAATAAAATTCCCCTATGACTGAACACCAAGTATGATACACAGGAGGTGTTACATAAACACTGGTTAATTGAACCAAAGGATTTTTTTTTCACTTTACCAACCAGTTCTTCCTTATTGAACAAGGCTGAATACACAGCCAGTTCGGTTAACCTTGTAACAGCAAACAGTTAACAAGACAAATTAATAATTTACCAGTCTCAGATGCTTTTGGTTACATTGTAAACAGGCTGAACATTTCTGAAAGACAATTAGGCACTACCTATTAAAATGTGAAATTTCTCTATCTTATGACTAACTTTTCTTCTTCTTCCAGGAAGCTATTTCATAAAAACACTCATTTAAAAGAGCACAGAGACTGGCAGGAACATTCTCTACATCACTGTTTCTAAAAGAACAACCTAATTGTACAAAAATAGGGCACTGATTGAATAATTCTGATCTACCCATGAAGGAAAGCCATTCTACAGCTGTTTAAAAAGAACAAGGTAATGGTGGTGGTCTTACAACATTGTGAATGTAGTTAATGCCACTGGACACTTGAAAATGTTCCAAAATGTCAAATTTTATATGTATTTTATCATAATTTTAAAAAGGAAGTAGATCTACCTTTATTAGCAGGAAAAATTCAGGACATTAGGTGAAAATAGGTGGCAAAATAGTACTAAGGTATGGGCCCATTTCTGTACAATAATAGTAAATTAAAAATGTAAATATCCTCAGGAAAAAAACAAACTGGTAAGATCTGCTTATTCACAGCAATTATCTGTAGAGATTAGAATTATGGGCACTTTTATGTTCCACGCTAAGTATATCCAAATGCTACCCATGTCAGCTCTTTTTGTAATCAGGGGGAAAAAATGGACGAGACAAATCCATGCAGGAGAAGCATGTTTACTGCAGTACAGCACACACAGCCAGAACAGTGAGGAGCATCTGGACAACAATCAAAAGCATTCTAGCTTTTAAAAATGTGCAAACCCCTTGTTTCAGCAAGTTAACGTAGGAATTTATCATTACTAAGGCAAAGGGGGGAAAAATCGTACCTTCACACTACAGGGACCTGGTTACACCACCTTATCCCAGAGGCCAGAGCGCGTCAACAATAGCAAGACCGCCTTGTTTGTGCCTTCCGCTCAGACAGCACCACCTGGAAAGAGTCCCTGCCAACAAATACTCAACTGAACCGAAGAAAGCTTTGGGACCTGACTTCCAGTTTAAGAGAAATGCAGGGAATAAAAGAACAATCAGTTACATCCAGAGTGTGGACAGTCTATAAGAAACTGGCCTGGTCTCCTCCCGAAGTCAGTGTCATAGAGGAAAACAGGGGTGTGTGTGTGAGGGGGCAGGAGGGACTGTTCTAGGTTAAGAGAGACTACAAAGGCCACATCAGTACAGTGCAATTTTTTTTTTTAATTAGATTTTGATGTGGAAAGAGAAAGAAACTAAAGACACTTTGGGAGAAGTAAAGAAAGCAAATAAGGCAAAATGTTGGTAACCTGTGACTCTGGATGGTAGGTACGTGGGTATCCTTTGTACTGTTTTCTATATTTCCTTACATGTAAAAAGTCATGACAAAAAAATCTTTTAAATAAGGCATCAAGTACAGTTAAATCCGTGTGCTAGATATAACAGCCTAAATTTCCTTCTTGGTTTTTCTGTACTTTCCAAGTGTTCTACAAAAGACTCATTTTGTACTACTTCTTATAATTAGAAAGAATGTAAACAGCACTAGTTTTTAATTAAATCAGAACCAAAGAAATACTCTTATAGATTGCTTGCAAGCAAATTATTGATAATCCAATCTTTTCATAAAGCAGTTTGTCAATAAGATACCTACAGGCTCATCCATACGTTTGACCCAATAATTCTGTACCTGAGACTCTATCCTCAAGAAATAATTCTAAATATATAAAGGCAATGAACATTATAAAAAACTGGGTTAAGATGGAAAATTATTTTCTCTTCTAAGTCCCCAAATTTGTATTAAGGTGATACTGTTTTCAGACGGTGTAGAGAAAAACCAAAGTTCCCTAGCATCATTATATTTTTGTCCTTGAACCTCAATTCTGAAATCCAACATTTGGGGAAGGTACCAAGCTCAGAGTGCCCACCCCGTGGGTCACTTCCCTGTGTGTGGTCTGTTGGACAGTGCGATCCCCCAGGTGACAGGAGGTGGTGGGGGCCAAGAAGGAACATTTGAGAGGTGGGAATCCAGAGACCTGGCCTCAGAGTTGGGTCACAATGTCCCCTTGGATAAAAACCCTAGACTTTCCATGCCTTCTTTTTTCCATTTCTATAAAATGGGAGAAGCAGGTTATTCTGGATGCTTCAAAATCACCTGGGAGATTTCACAGACACGGTGCCTAGCCCCTACGGGCTCCCAGACCGGTCAGTAAGAGCCTAGGTTACTCTGACACAGCTGGGTCTCTGAACCACTGGACTAGATGCTCTCTAGAGTGCGCTCCAGCTCAGAGGGTCTATAAATACTCCTCCCCAGCAAGCGGGCTCTCAGATAAACCCACCAATTCCCCAAAGGCCTAGGGGAAAGCATATCAACGACACAACAGGTTTATCCGCATTAAGGAAGAAAACCCCCAGGGCTCAGGTCTTTCTGGAGCAGCCACAGGCTTCGCCCTTTGTTCACAGACATGCACATGTGCACACATCAAATGCAACCCAGTGCAGTGTCACAGAAAGCAAGCCAGGTTCACAGCACTCCACTGATGACCAGCTCCCTGCCTGGTCAGACTATTCTAAAATAATTATTAAACAGGGAGAATAATCCCTGTCATTTAACAATGAACATGTTCCTAGATCCCCAAAACTGTCTCTGAGTGGTTTCCAAACTTCAAGGCCCGCGAACAAAATTCTTTGTGGTAAACATGCCAGGCTGTTGCTAGGAGGCAATTGGCAGCCTCAGTTGCTGGGGGTGGGGTGGGGTAGGGTCATCATCATACACACCTGTATGCTATTTGCTACAAACTCCTGAAGGGAGCCTAGTTGTACCACACTGGACTCTAGTCGAACACAATGCTCTCCCTCAAGACCAGAAGTTGGTGGGATGCTACAGATGTGGAAACAGACAGCGTGGCAGTGTGTAGAGTAGCTGCTGTATACAGGGGTCAGTGAAGTTAGGAAAAGACGAGCGGTGAAGCGAAAAGGATGCTGAGACCTCCTTGGTGCTCAAGATCATGTTTGGTTTTAAATCAAAAACACTTCCTTGGTGTCTCAGATGGTAAAGCGTCTGCCCACAATGTGGGAGACCTGGGTTCAATCCCTGGGTCGGGAAGATCCCCTGGAGCAGGAAATAGCAACCCACTCCAGTATTCTTGCCTGGAGAATCCCATGGATGGAGGAGCCTGGTGGGCTAAAGTCCATGGGGTCGCAAAGAGTCGGACACAACTGAACGACTTCACTTTCACAGATGCAAAAGCCAAACAGAGAGAATGAGTGATTTGCTCCAATTGAATGCCATTTGTGGAGAGTCATCAGGGAAGGAAGAAGTCATTCAAAGTCCGTTGTAGTATCCTAGCAACATCCAAATATTGGCTACAAGATGTTCTAGGCTAAAAGGACCCTTGCAGAGAGGACTTTCCAGTTTTGACTGAAAACACACAGGCACAAAAAATACACTTTATGGTGTGATCCAGCAGCAGGTACTTGACAGCGCGTGTAACTCAAAAGATTCACACCTGACATGTGCAATGTATACTGACAGTTTTTATTCTCTAGTTGTTTTCGTGTGGTAAAATACACACGCACACATAAAATTTCCCACTGTAACTGTTAATCGTACAATTCAGTGTGCAGCCGTCACCACGGTCTTTCCAGGACTTTCTCTCCACCCTCCCTGTCCCAGCAGCTGGCAGTTACTGATCTGATGTTTCTATGGATTTGTCTATCGCAGGTATTTCATATAAACGAAATTATACAATAGGTGGCCTTCTGGGTCAGGCTTTTTCCATTTAGCTGTATTATTTTTTTGAAAGTAACTTGTACCCCATTAATTTCATGATCCAGTAACAGGTCAATATAGGCAGTTTGAAAATACTTCCTTAATGCAGCCTTTTTGGCACCAGAGACAGGTTTATGGAAGACAATTTTTCCACAGGATAGTTTAGGGATGACTCAAATGCATTACATTTATTGTGAACTTTATTTCTATTATTATTACATCAGCTCCACCTCAGATCATTAGGCACTAGATCCCTGAGGTTGGGGACCCCTTTCAATTAAAAATATCAAGTTACGCAACGTATGTCGATAGATGTTAACGAGACTTACTGTGGTCATCATTTTGTAATATATACATATCTATAATCATGTTGTATATATGAAACTATTGCAAAGTTGTATGTCAACTGTAACTCAAATTTTTTAAATGTCACTTACAAACATCAAAGCCAAACAACGAGGGACCGCCACCGCAGGCATCTGCATTCCTGGACTCTCTGCAGCACTCTACCTCCCGCACCAGTGGCCCCACCTCAGCCCACCCACTTGGTGCCTGTCCACACACAAATGCCCACCAGGAAAATGGGATAATAAAGACGACGTAACAAGTTTTTTATTTTTTCAGTCAAATTTATTACACTGAAAACACGTCCCTTGTTTAGCCTTCCTATATCTTTGAGGTTAAAAAGGTCCTTTAAAGAAATAATGGTGCCAGTAGAGAGTGATTTGATGGGCTTTTTGGTTTGGTTTGCTGTTGTTTTGGTGTCCTTACTTTAAAAAATTTAAAACTTGTAATCTCAGGTTGATTCTTCAATTCCATGTGTACACTTTGGTGCCCCCTATCATGCAACTTTCCCAGAACAAAACTGTCTTTGGAGAACATTGAAGAAGAAAGATACAAGGAGGAGGAAAAGGCTAGGTTTTAATATTATCCCTATTATCTCAGCAGCAGCCAGAAATCTGAGAAATGATAAGCAGGGTTGACTCTGGTGAAAAACATCTGTCTTCACTGTCATTCTCCCTGTCTCCCCTCCCTCCTGCCACCAAGCTTTACCATCTGTTTACTCATTCTGCCCATCTATCAACTAGTTAGAGTGATTATGGGTGCCAGGCACTGTTCCAGGCACTGAGGATACAACAATGAATAAAATGTTTCAGTACTCCCTGCCCTCCTGACATTCCAGGAGGTTAAGGGAGGAGGGGAGATAGTCAAGTAGAGACAGAGAAACAAGTAAAATCTCAGTCAGCTATTAATACATGTCATAAGAGAGAAGGAAGCATAGCAATGGGAGAGTGAACCAGCGAAGTGGGAAGAGGTGCAATTCAAAGGAGAAGAGTTAGGAAGGGCTTCAGTGAGGTGACGTTCTAACGATAGGCTCTGCTCACAAACTTGCCAAGAAAGCATGAGAGGAAAGTCAAGAATGCCACTGAGGTTTTTGGCCTGAAAAACTGGAAAAATGGAGCTGCCATACACTGAAATCGGGAAGGTAACAGGAAGGGCTGGCTTGGGGTGAGCCTGGGAGTCTGCCTGTCTGACCCTCAAGTGGAGAGGTCAAGTAGGCAGCTGGATTCTCATTTTAGATCCCTTCCCTCTAGAACTAGGCTAACAAATGTAGGAGGTGCAAGTTTGATCCCTGATTGGGGAATTAAGATCCTACGCACTGAGTGGCACAGCAAAACAAACACACACATCCAGCAGTTTGGAGCAGAACTCAAGTCACTTAATTCGCAAGTCAAAACTTTTCCCACCATTCTGCTGCTGCTAAGTCGATCCTATATCTTTGAGGTTAAAAAGGTCCTTTAAAGAAATAATGGTGCCAGTAGAGAGTGATTTGATGGGCTTTTTGGTTTGGTTTGCTGTTGTTTTGGTGTCCTTACTTTAAAAAATTTAAAACTTGTAATCTCAGGTTGATTCCTTCAATTCCATGTGTACACTTTGGTGCCCCCTATCATGCAACTTTCCCAGAACAAAACTGTCTTTGGAGAACATTGAAGAAGAAAGATACAAGGAGGAGGAAAAGGCTAGGTTTTAATATTATCCCTATTATCTCAGCAGCAGCCAGAAATCTGAGAAATGATAAGCAGGGTTGACTCTGGTGAAAAACATCTGTCTTCACTGTCATTCTCCCTGTCTCCCCTCCCTCCTGCCACCAAGCTTTACCATCTGTTTACTCATTCTGCCCATCTATCAACTAGTTAGAGTGATTATGGGTGCCAGGCACTGTTCCAGGCACTGAGGATACAACAATGAATAAAATGTTTCAGTACTCCCTGCCCTCCTGACATTCCAGGAGGTTAAGGGAGGAGGGGAGATAGTCAAGTAGAGACAGAGAAACAAGTAAAATCTCAGTCAGCTATTAATACATGTCATAAGAGAGAAGGAAGCATAGCAATGGGAGAGTGAACCAGCGAAGTGGGAAGAGGTGCAATTCAAAGGAGAAGAGTTAGGAAGGGCTTCAGTGAGGTGACGTTCTAACGATAGGCTCTGCTCACAAACTTGCCAAGAAAGCATGAGAGGAAAGTCAAGAATGCCACTGAGGTTTTTGGCCTGAAAAACTGGAAAAATGGAGCTGCCATACACTGAAATCGGGAAGGTAACAGGAAGGGCTGGCTTGGGGTGAGCCTGGGAGTCTGCCTGTCTGACCCTCAAGTGGAGAGGTCAAGTAGGCAGCTGGATTCTCATTTTAGATCCCTTCCCTCTAGAACTAGGCTAACAAATGTAGGAGGTGCAAGTTTGATCCCTGATTGGGGAATTAAGATCCTACGCACTGAGTGGCACAGCAAAACAAACACACACATCCAGCAGTTTGGAGCAGAACTCAAGTCACTTAATTCGCAAGTCAAAACTTTTCCCACCATTCTGCTGCTGCTAAGTCGATTCAGTCGTGTCCAACTCTGTGCAACCCCATAGACGGCAGCCCACCAGGCTCTGCCGTCCCTGGGATTCTCCAGGCAAGAACACGGGAGTGGGTGAAAGTGAAGTCGCTCAATAGTGTCCAACTCCCAGTGACCCCATGGATTGCAGCCCACCAGGCTCCTCCATCCATGGAATTTTCCAGGCAAGAGTACTGGAGTGGGGTGCCACTGCCTTCTCCATTCCACCATACTACCTCTCCCTAATTAAAACTGTAGTAGTACTAATTCATTAAACACATATTTATCCAGCCTCAGACTTTGTGCTAGGCTTCCCTAGTGGCTCAAACAGTAAAGAAGATGCCTGCAATGCCAGAGACCTGGGTATGATCCCTGGGCTAGGAGGATCCCCTGAAGTAGGGCATGGCAACCCACTCCAGTATTCTCGCCTGGAGAATCCCCATGGACAGAGGAGCCTGGCAGGCTACAGTCCATGGTGTTGCAAAGAGCCAGACACGACTGAAGCGACTAAGTACAACCACAACAAGACTTTGTGCTATGGTGCTTGAATTAATAAGATAAGCAAGACAAGACACAGTCCCTCCCATTGGTGAGCTTACAGTTTGGTGGAGAAGACAGATATCAAGTCAGATATCACTCATGAGACCATGGAAGCAATGACGTAAGTGCCGTGAAAGAAAGGTGAGGCAGCTACAACACTCTAACAGCCCAATCCAGGCGGGGGAAAGGCTTTTTCCAAGAAAGTGACCTTTCATCTGAGAACTGAAACATGACTAGGAACTAGTCAAGCAAATAAAGTGTGGTTTAGGAGAAGGAATTCAGGGAACCTGGTAGGCAGAGAGAGCAGCAGGTGCAAATTCCCCTTGGCAGGGAAGCACTTGGTAGTTGAAAAAAGAAAGAGAAAGCCAGCTTGGCTGGAGCAAAGGGCAGCAGAAATGGCAGAAGGCAGAGCTAAGAGTAGAGCCAGGCACTGAAAAGGGCCTTGCAGATCTATGAGGAAAGCCCCCAGGAACCCTGACTAAAGCCTATCTGCGTCTTGGTGGAATACCTGGTGAAACATCTCGGAACACCAGAGGGCAGAAGGCTTCTAAAGGAGCTCTGAAGTCATCTCCCACTTGACGCCTTGCCTCCCTGGGAGGCAGTCATGAGACAGTTTCTCCTCGCCTCCCAGGACCTGCTGAGGTATGGAGCTTTCTGCCCTGGACTCTTTAGAACTGCAGAATACAGACACGTTCAGTGGTGCCAGGGCCGCCACGACTTTCGGTTCAGTCCTCAGCTCCTTGTGTTCCAGTGTGTGGCCCTTTTCAGCGTATGCCACTAGAGCCCAGGGAGCTGACACCTTCAGCTTGCTCTTTTTCTCATTTTGTATCTAAGTAACGAACTGTCTGAATATGAAAGGGGTTCACTGCACCTTTACTGATCAAGCAGTCAGGCCTTGATCTCTTCTTATAAGTATGTATGAACTTTACAGTAGGACATGTTAAATGTTTAACTTGATCTAAAAGTAATGGGAAGCCATTGAAGCAGGATTGTATCTGCCTTAAAAAAATAAAGTCACTGTGGCTGCCATGTAGATAATGCTCTCAAGGGGGCCAAAGCAGGTTGACCGTGGCTCATCATGTAACCTCCTTACTTCCCGTGAGCACATTTGTATTTTCACACTTGAGCATCTACCCTGTGCCAGTCAGTAGGACACAGATACCAAGAGGAGTAAGACAGTCCCTACACTTATATAGTCTGGCCACAATCAGCATGTCAGTGCACCTACTGTGACCTGCAGGAAGAAGGAAACAGACACGAGGGGCAGGAGTACAGCAGAGAGAACCATGAACCTCCCTGGGCAAGCCTCCACTGAGCAGGGCCGTGGAGGGTTTGCAAGGCAATCAGAGGACAGTCAGTATGTAAGATGATACGGAGTCGTCAAGCCGAGTGAGCAGGAGCTAGAAATCACTCAAAACGGTGCAAGGTAAAAGACAAAGCAGGAAGTGGTGGAAGGTCAGGCCAGACACCCAGCAGGGCCGAGGAGGCTGAATTAAGACCTGCAGTTTATTTGCCCAGTGAAAAGAACTTAGATACAGCTCAAAGGCCCAGCTCCACCATTTACTAGCTGTGTGCTGTCAAGCCAAGGGTTCACCTTCGAACCCAGTTTTCTTTTTTGAAGTTTTTATCGAGGTAGCAGTCATGTACAGATGTGAGAGTTAGACCATGAAGAAGACCGAGTGCTGAAGAACTGATGCTTTTGAATTGTGGTGCTGGAGAAGACTCAGGAGAGTCCCTTGGACAAGAGATCAAGCTAGTCAATCCTAAAGGAAATCAACCTTGAATAGTCATTGGAAGGTCGGCGCAGAAGCTGAAACTCCAATACTTGGCCACCTGATGTGATGAGCTGACTCACTGGAAAAGACCTTGATGGTGGGAGAGACTGAAGGCTATTTATTAAATAGCTTTTACTAGAGTTTTTCCTTCCATTTAAAAAAGTAGGACATGTTTCTCGGAGAAAACTTAGAAAACACAAAATTTTATAACTCCTTGAAGATCATCCAGAAATACCTACCACCACCACCCCTCCACCAGACTCCCCAGCCTGATGCCAGGTACCCTGTGGAATTCAATACTCAGTGATTCCCAGAAGGGCACTAAACACCAGTCCATGCTGAATCCACATCTCCTCACAGCCCCTAGCACCTGGGTACCCACTGAACCCAAACTGAACGTGTGCCACAGCTGAGGTGTCTAAGCTAAGACGATGGCAACAATAATAATTACTAGTAGCAGCAGTAAGGGTTATGTGGGTGAACAGCCCTAATGTATATGAGCCCCATTTAACAGATGAGGAACTTGAGGGCTGGAGGAGGATAGTAACTCACCCAAGGTCTTGCAGATACGCCAGCATTCAAAGACAGCCTGCCTTTAAGCCTAAACACTGAAACCTCCAAGTACCAAGTGAACCCTGGCAACTTTAAGTACTGAGTTGGACACAAATGAATTAAAGAAATCAAGTAACATCAAAATGGAATAGATGCCAAACTGTTAACAGCAGCTATCCCTGGAGGGTGAAATTATGGACAGTTTTTTGTATTTAGGTAATCTGAACCTTTAATACTGTACATGGATTAATTCTAGAATCAGAAGAAAATCTAAAGAAATATACATTGTAAATACATTATTAAACACTTTTAATTTCAATTACAAAATTTTAGAAACTTTACAAGAAAATCTATCAAAATGTTAACAGTAGTTATCTCCAGGTGGGGTGGATTATCTCTGGGTATTATGAATAATTACAGGTAATTTTTATGGTATTCTTTATACTTCTGTATTTTCCAAGCTTCCTAAATAGGTATCTTTATAAATAAGAAAAAAAAGATAAATTAATTCTACCTTAAAAATAGCTATTACTGAGTCTTTATAACATTTGACCACTGTGGTTGGAGGATAAGTAGTCCAGATCAGTATTATTTAAAGAAGGAAGATGACTTGGGCATATTAAAAAAAAAAAAACTTACTGGGGTTTTGCCTTTGTTTTCTCAATCCAAAAATAGAACATAGTGCTTGGTCCAATCTGGCCCCACAGTCATTCCAGCGATCATCCACTGGCCATCCACTCAGACGTCACAACAATTAGGAAATGGGAAAATTTTTTCCCCGCACTTGGAATCCAAGTCCCAGGCCGTGTGAAATTCTCATGAGTAACTACCAGGCCCTTATCTAGAACAGATACTTCCAGATAAGCCCTCAGCCTCCATTTTCTCAGAACTAGGAAGTCGAGGGCAGCCTCAAGGCAGGAAACCTCTCTTCAGCAACCTCTACAGAGCCCAGATTCAACCTCATTAGTCTAGGGAGCTCATATGCTTCCAGAAATCCTATTCCACTACTAGACAGTTCGAACACTTAACAACCAATGATTCTCACGCTAAACTGAAACCCATCTCCTTCCTATCAGACAATGGAAACGGGGGCTCAAATCCCAGCTCTGTCCCCAGTAAGCGGCACGATGCCATGTGGTTTTGCTGAACCCCTCTAACACTGCGGGAGTTATTAAAGGAAAGCACCCATGTAAAAGCAGCCAGCCCAGTCACCGACAGACTTCCTAGCCCTGTCCTTTGGAACCAGATCAAACGAGCTTAGTCACTCCTCCACGCTTCAGCCCTTGAAATCACTGAAAATCGTGACTGTGTCTTCTCCATTCTAAGCACTCCTATAGTATTTCCTTGCTACAACTCCATCCGCTTGGGTGGGAGTCTCCCTTCAGGGTGACCAGAAAGCCCTTGGACCTGTTTTGGAGTAAACAGCAACAGCTGAGCCACTGTTCCAGGGCAGTGCCTCTTATAACCCTTGCTGGACAGAGCTCAGCCTCTCTAACCGCCCTGAAGATGCAGGGTTCAGTGACAGCAAGTGGCCTGCCCAAGGTACATGGCTGGGAACCCGCTGAGCCGTGCCCGTCTCACCGTGCTTACAGACAGTGCCTCCCAACCTCAGGTGCGGCAGCCAGGTGGGCGCAGTCCTCCACGGGGGCTCGGTGTCTCTGGTGGAATCTGGCTTCCTGGTCTGACCGTGCCCTCTCCTCTGATGGCTGGGATATGAATCTCCAGGGCTCCCAGGGGTGAGGGAGGCTCTCCTGATCTTGTGCTTAACTGACACAGAACAAACTCTGAAGGAAGGACTATAACCAAACTGGACCCACCAGGGAATCACTAAGAAATAAAATGAAACAAAACCAACAAAACTGTGAGGCAGGACCACAAAGGTTATCTTATGTCACCTTCCCAACAACTGGGTCGAGTGGCAGTGTCATAGGTCATCTTGTCTTCTGTTTTAAGGGTAAAACAGACTCCGACAGGTGAGAAGGTAAACTGCACTAAAATGTAAGCTCTACGAGGGCAGAAGACTTGTCTCATGTGGTCACTACAACAGACTCAGAGTTTAGGACAGAGCCCAGGACACCAATGGTTGATGATGAGATGGATGAAGGCAGAACCAGGGTTTGAACACAGGCTCATCTTGCTTTCCAGTTCCAGCTGTGAGCGTCTCTGGCAGAGGCTGTGCTGAGCCTCTGTGCCTGTTCACAGAGCCAAAGCACGGAGGAGGCTGGCTGGGCCAGTCTGACCTCCGTCCACACTGTGAAGCACGCCATACGCCAGCGCCGCCTCCGGGAACCAGGTGTCAGAGGGCGCTACAGCCCAGAGCAAGCGGAGGGGAAGGCGGCCGAGCTGTCCAAGCAGGCCGGGATCCTGGGGCAGCCTGGTCTCGGAAGGCAGCTGCTGCAGCAGGAGACAGAGACGTCGCCGGCCCCGCCTGGCCTGGCCAGTGTCACTGCAGCCCCAGAGCCTAGCCACAGGGAAGGCATCCGCTCTAGAGCTGGAGGGGCCCGGCCCGGAACCTCAGCTCCCCCAGCTGTGGGCCTCAGACCAGTCTTCACTTCTCTGAGCCTCTGCTTCCTTTTCTGTAAAACTGGTGTAAAACAGCAGAGATTTTGTGAGGATTAGAAACAATGTGTGTGCTAAGTCACTTCCCTCGCGTCTGACTCTTTGCAACCCTAGAAAATGTAGCCCACCAGGCTCCGCTGTCCATGGGATTCTCCAGGAAAGAATACTGGAATGGGCTGCCATGCCCTCCTCCAGGGGATCTTCCTGACCCAGGAATCGAACCCACATCTCTTATATCTCCTGCACTGACAGACGGAGGCTTTACCACTAGCACCACCTGGGAAGCCCAGAAACAATGGATTGTTTGTAAACGTGGAGGGGGAAAAAAAAAGTGCGGAACCATAAATACAAAATTCCTATCAGTGGTTGCCTCTGGGAACCAGAACTGGGAGAAGGAAAGAGAGCTTTTTTAAATATAAGGAAAAAATATATGGAAAATGCAGAGCTCAGCAGCTGGGTTCCTGGCAGGCATTCAATAAATGTAAGCTGCTGCTCCTCATTTCTCCTGGGAAGAGTTGCTGCCTCTCACATACCTCCTGCCTACATGTTAAGAAAAAGAACCATGACCTGCTGTTTCCGACCATGCCCTCTGCCTCCCTCCTAGCTGTCAAAGCAGGTCCCTCCCAGCCCCAGAGCAGGTCCCAAGCACCAGGACAGCACATCTCAGAATTGAAAAGGTCTCATCTATCCACCCATTCTGCCCCTGAATGCCTAAGAGACCCTTTCTGACAGTAGGCAACGCACTACCACAGGAGGTAGTTTCACCAGCAAGATGACCTCAAGGTCTCAGGAAGGGAAAGACTCCTGGTTCCTCTGACCATAACCCTCAATGGCCTTTAGCCTCACAGCTCTTAGCAACCAGCTCTTCCTGGCAGGGAAGCCTCAGGTGAGGCTCTGTCTAGGTGAGCAATGCAGGAATGCACATCAGTCAGCACCTTCCTTAAGAAGCAGATCTCTCCACATCTTTGCTGCTTCTGTCTCCCACTCCTGGTAGGAGATGTCTGGCAACCCTCCTAAGACTCTCAAGCTAAACAACTCCCTCCTGTCCCTAGGCAATCAGTGAGCTTGGTTGCTATGCAACAAGCAGGCACAAAAGTGATGCAGTCCTTTTCAGAGGCTTGGGAAGGAGGAGGGAGCCATGTCTATCCAAGACACAGCCTCTAAATGGGGTCCAAGGCAGTAGGGGTTCCTTTAAGAAGTCAGCTGATATATTCACTCATCTGCCTAATTCTCCTTTGCTGGCGTCTGAAGCAGACTCCAGGCACACCATGAACTGCATATCAATTCTGAGCCCTGGTCTGGCCCCCACCGCCCATCCTGGGGCAACAGCTTCCTCTGAAAGCTCAACAGGCAGCCTATGAGGCTGACCCACAGCTCTGGGCCCTCCCTCTCAAGCTCTGCTGGTATTTGGGGCAGGAGGCAATCACAGCCTCAAACAGTTTCACATCCCAGCAGGACACAGAGCCAACCGAACTGTGTCCCCTCCATCTAGCCTACTCTGCAGAGATCCAGTTTCTACTTGCTATACTCAGGGGAGTCCTCTGGGGAAGCAGTTTAACTGAAGGCTAAAAACCCTGAGTTCTGCAGTCAAACAAGCCTGCAGTCAAAATCTGGCTCAGCTGTCACTAGTCGTGACCTTGGGCAGGCCATTTAACCAACTGGGGTCTGTTTAACTGTTTCACTTCTCCAGCCCTCCTTTCATTGGCCACATACAAAGATTTAAAACTAGTTAATTTCCAAAACTCTGCAAGGCTAATGACACCTACATCTTAGGTTGTTGTGAAGGTCAAGTGAGGCAGTGTTTGTCCAACAAGACCTAGTTTAGTGACGAGTACAGCAGGGCTGACAGCTCAGTATCGGTATCTTCTAAATGCCAAGGGTGTGGTGGGGCAGACTGGACATGCCATCACTCATGCAAGTAGGACGGGCCAGCGCGGACTTAGCTCCACCCAGCACGGCCCCACCCTCTTCACTTCAGCACAAGGTATTACAGTTACTAAGACGTGGTTTCTTCCTCACAGCACAGAAGCTCGTTCACGGGCCGGGCCCTTTAAATAAGCTCTGTAGTTCTCTCAGTGAGCAGTGGCAACACAACAGTAACACCAGCGTCCAGCTGAAGGTGAAGTGCCCAGCAACAGAGCACGGAAGTGTAGGGGCTGAAGGAGCTCCTGAAGCCTCGTTGGGACCCCCACAACCGGCCACAGAAGTAAAGCTCCCACTGAGAAACTGTCTCAACTTCTGCTGGGTGAAAGCAGAAATGCTCCTCACTGGGCCTAAACTCCCCAAGGAACTTCATCTTTATTGATGGAAATGCTGCAAATGTTATTCTAGAGCTCGCCTTCTCAATGCTGCCCTTCAACTTAGAAAATTAAAAAACAGGAAGCCGTGGGTTCATTTGCTCCTCTCCTCCCAGCTCTCTTAGAGCCGTACCCAAAAGGTTTTCCTGCACTAGTACTACACACTCAGTATCCACAGCCACTACAGAAGGAGCAAACAGTTTCACTAGAGCCACTCTTTTACTTTTTAGGCCGTAGCTCACAGCGTGCGGGATCTTAGTTCCCGGACCAGGGACGGAATTCGGGCCCAGAGCAATGAAAGCACAGAGTCTTGACCACTGGACCGCCAAGGAAGCCCCAAGACTCTTTCTAAACATATGAGTTGAAGATAAATGCTGGGCAATGGGGGCTGTAGAACATCTGGAGGAGTGGAGACATAGACTAACTCTTGCCAAGTGCCCATATATACTGCGTCAATTTCCCCCAAACACTTCATACACAGTCTCACCTAATACGATCGCCCAGAGACAGAAGGTACAGTGTCCATTTTATAGATGAAGAAACTGAGGCTCCGGAACTTATTTTCCCCAGGGCCACACAGCAATGTTGCTGCCTTTTCCTTTGACCCAGGCTTTGCACAATGAATCCAAGAAAAAATCATTCTCCCTGCCTTTTCAGATCCACTAAATAAAGAAGAGCTTCCACAGGTTCATTCTAGAATAATCTAAGGGGAAAAAAAAAAATCTGTCCTTTGTCTCAATATTAGAAAAGGCCTATTTTAAAAATAACATTAGAAACTATTCAAAAATTTTTATAGTCTGGAGAAGGCAATGGCACCCCACTCCATTACTCTTGCCTGGAAAATCCCATGGACGGAGGAGCCTGGTAGGCTACAGTCCATGGGGTCGCTAAGAGTCGAACACGACTGAGTGACTTTACTTTCACTTTTCACTCTCATGCATTGGAGAAGGAAATGGCAACCCACTCCAGTGTTCTTGCCTTGAGAATCCTAGGGACAAGGGAGCCTGGTGGGCTGCCGTCTATGGGGTCGCACAGAGTCGGACATGACTGAAGTGACTTAGCAGCAGCAAAGAACCTTCCAAATATTACCAGGTCTTCAGGACCATTCTAAAAATGGACTGTAGTCCACCTGGCTCCTCTGTCCATAGAATTCTCCAGGCAGGAGCACTGGAGTGGGTTGCCATTTCCTTCTCCCAGGGATCATCCTGACCCAAGGATGGAATCTGGGTCTCTTGCACTGCAGGCGGATTCTTTACCATCTGAACCACCAGGGAAAACCAAGTGTTTAAAGAGCTTTCCAAACATTACTAGGTCTTCAGGTGCCTTCTCAATCGGAGGGTAGCTATGAATTGTCCCATTCTGCAGATGTGTAACCAGAGAGCTACAGGGGGTTGAGGCCTTGCTTGAAGCCACATGGTAAGAATGGGTTAGAAGAAGTCTCCTAAGATTCCTGATATCCTATGTGCTGCCTTAAAAAATTGTTTTCTCCTGGTTTTATCGATATAATTGACATAGCTGTGTAGGTGTTAAGGTGTACAGCATAATGATTTTACTTACACAATGAAATAATTACCACATTACGTTTAGTGAACATCCATCTAGCTCATTTAGATACAAAATCAAATAATGGAAAAATATCTTTTCTCCTTGTGATGAGAACTCTTAGAATTTACTCTTGGCAACTTTCACATATAATATACAGTAGTGTTAATTATATTTACCATGTACATTACATCCCTAGTACTTAGCTATAACTATAAAACTTTGCACCTTTTGACAAATTTCATCCAATTCCCCCCTGCCCCCTCCCCCAATGCAGCCGCTCTGCAGTCCCTCCTCTTCATGCTGAGGGGCGCAGAGCCCACCACTGCCTTCCAAACCACATGCTGGGAAAACAAGGGGTGTCAAAGAACACCAGGGACAATGAAGACAAGACTGCTCAAGCACCAGTACTCATACAGCCTGGATGATCCCTCTCGACTGTAAATCAAATCCTGTCACTTCACCATTTAAAATCTTCCAGTGGATTTTCATTACACTTGGAGTAAAACCCAATTTCCTTACCAGATTCAACAGGACCCTGGCTCCTGCCACCTGCTCAGACCTTCCTCGCATCATCACCTCAGCCACACTGGCCTTATTTCTCATCTTCAGACCCATCTCAGGTGCTTTGCACATACTGCTCCTTCCCCTCCTACTCTGGGCCCTTCCCAAAATCCTGAAGGGCTGTCTTCTTATCATTTAAGTATCAGCTCAAATGCTACCTCTTCTGAGAAGCCTTCCCCAACCACTCCAGTCAAAAGCTATGCCACATCCTCACTACTGTCTTGACCACACTATCCTATATCTTCATTGTCTTACTTCACAGCTAAATTTTCTTGTCCACTTGTTTGTCACCCCAGAACTACAATACAACTCCACTATTCCTGTTGACTATTACTCTCTCAGTGTCTAGAACAGAGATCGTGTCGTGAAGTCGCTCAGTCACGTCTGACTCTGCGACCCCATGGGCTGTAGGGATTCTCCAGGTAAGAGTACGGGAGTGGGTTGTCATTTCCTTCTCCGGGGAATCCTCCCAACCCAGGGACTTAAAGCTATGCCACATCCTCACTACTGTCTTGACCACACTATCCTATATCTTCATTGTCTTACTTCACAGCTAAATTTTCTTGTCCACTTGTTTGTCACCCCAGAACTACAATACAACTCCACTATTCCTGTTGACTATTACTCTCTCAGTGTCTAGAACAGAGATCGTGTCGTGAAGTCGCTCAGTCACGTCTGACTCTGCGACCCCATGGGCTGTAGGGATTCTCCAGGTAAGAGTACGGGAGTGGGTTGTCATTTCCTTCTCCGGGGAATACTCCCAACCCAGGGACTGAACCAGGGTCTCCTGCATTCCAGGCAGACGCTTTAACCTCTGAGCCACCAGGGAAGCCCCTAACAATTAAATGTGAAGTGAAGTTAAAGTCGCTCAGTCGTGTGCGACTCTGCAACCCCATGGACTATAGTCCATGGAATTCTCCAGGCCAGAATACTGGAGTGGGTAGCCTTTCCCTTCTCCAAGGGATCTTCCCAACCTGGGGATCAAACCCAGGTCTCCCACATTGCAGGCGGATTCTTTACCAGCTGAGCCATAAGGGAAGCCCAGAATAGAGATAGGCACATAGTAAGTGTTCAATAAACGTTTTAGGAACAGGCTGTTCCAAAAGCAATGATGTGCTCCCCTCATCCTCAAGATTCTACTCACTCTGCCCAAATTTCAGATTGGAAGTTTACTTATCTATTCATTCATTCACTTAACTCAAACCAACAACTACTCGTCACCTGAAAAGGTACCACAGTGAATAGGGAACCATAATGATGTATTTCCCAATTCAAAGCAAGATTTTTTTTTTAATGTGGCACTTTACAGAGGCACTTTTAACACCTACAGATGTGTCAGATTTCTTTGTAGTTAACAGACTCTTCAGATTTACATGCAAGAAGTTACATAACTTCTGTAAGGTCACATGGTGAGAACTCAGCATCCCAGTATCTCAAGGCAAAACCAAAGACTAAAATGTATCTGGAAGTGTCCAATCCCTTTTATTTTCTATCCATGGTCATTTACAAGAAAGTTAATTTTAAAAACTAGAGAGTAGATATGGTTTTTCAAAAATCTCACTTCCATTTTCTACACTGTATTTCTACCTTTCTACCTGGGAGCAGGTATCAAACAATACAAAACTTTATGGAGCACTGTTCTCTGGTTATGGACCATTAATGGTACCCTGGTTGACAGACTGAGTCTTGATGGCAAAGGGAACCAGTGGTATGGTGCAGGTGCTGGGACCTCAAGCTTGTGAGTCAGAAGGTACCAGATTCAAACCACATCCACTAACAACTAGTGATAAGGCCCTAAACAAGTTTATTTTAATGAACAAATACTTATATAGCTCTTTTAGATGCAAGCAGGGTTCTAAGTGGGCTTCCCTGGTGGCTCAGAAGTTAAAGCATCTGCCTGGAATGCAGGAGACCCGGGTTCAATCCCTGGGTTGGGAAGATCCCCTGGAAAGGAAACGGCAACGCACTCCAGGACTCTTGCCTGGAGAATCCCACGGAGGGAGGAGCCTGGTGGGCTACAGTCCATGAGGCTGCGAAGAGTCGGACACGACGCGGAGGGTTCTAAGTGCTTTGCAACTACGATTACTAGATAAACCAGATGTGCTATTATCCATCTCTTACAGGTGAGGAACAGGCACAGAGGTGAAGTAACCTGCCCAAAGCCACAGCTAGTGCGTCTCAGAGTCAGCATTAAAGGAAGACAGTGGATGCCAGAGTCTACACTCTTAGCCATTACACTGTGTTTCTGCTCTACTCCTATTTCTTCATCTATAGCACAGGGTTAATAAATCTGTGATATCTCACACGGTCATGCGAGGCTACTGGCACACAGTTAAGTTAAATGTTAGCCGCTCTTAGTGGTAGCAGTAATTGCCATCACCTTTGGTCCAGTCAAGGTTCAATCAAGGTCTGCCCAAAATACTTCAGCTGAGAAAGATCTCCAAGATCCTCTGCAGTAGAATATGTTAGAATATAGTGCAAGTTCCATAAGAACAGCAATTGTCTGCTCTTTCTGCTTCTCGTTGTATCCGGAGGAAGCAGAGGGTACTCAGTTAATATGCGGTAAATAAACTGAATGCATGGACAGGGTTCTGTCACACAACAACTAAGGTAGTACCATCACTTCTCAAATGTAGCTAAATATTAAAAAGGTAAATTTACAAAGTTTTTAGAGAACAGTGGAAGCTGGCCATTACTTAAGACAGCCTGGCTATTAGCAGACAGTGTGGTATAATGCTGTTCATTCATCTTAGCTAAATGCAGAAACAAGGAGACCCAGGCTCTCAAGGTCTTGGAGTGTCTATCTATAAAAGAGGAAGTTGGCAACATGATGATCATAAACAAATATATTCTTTCTCATTGCTTTGTAACAATTATTGTAACAATATGAATGGAAGCTGATCACCAAGTACTGAATAAACGTTTGTCAATGAACATAATTTCCAAATGACAGATGAAGAAACTGGGATTCAATTTCCAAGTTCAAGGTCACTTAGATGGGTTAGCATATGGGTTAACATGGAAGAGTTCATCTCTCTTCCTATGCGTGTCTAATGCTCATGCTTTCCAAGATTCTTTTTCAGTTAAAAAATACTGTGATATCAGTTCTGTCTTCCAAGCTCAATAAATCTGTAATAATTTACCTCATCAATAACCTTGTATAACTTCACTAGATCATGTGACAGCAGGATCAAGAAGAAACAACTATTCCACATTGTTAACCTGAGAATCAAAGCATCTAAAAAGATAATTAATTAGGCCAAATCCCCTGTTTCTGCCAGAACTGAGAGACCATAAGTATAAATAAGATAAATGATGACTTCCTTTTAAATGGTTTAAATTTAAGCAATGTGATTTAATAAATAACTTCTTCTAACACAAAACTTCTTTTAGAGGGTATAGTACATCTTCTTCAAACCTGTAAGTATAGTTGGCCACTTGATCCAAAGCAGATGCACAGGCTAAATGTAAAAAGTTGCATAGAATGTCCACAAATGCTTGCTTCCTTTATTTTTATTAAAATACACGCTTGACATTGAACCTTTGTGTGTAACACCACCTTCCTAGGATTGTCAAGTTAGAAGTGAAAAAGTCATCTGGCAGTCACAGGCAATTTTCTAGATGGTTCATAACACGATTGTCAAGGTCAAACTGTTGATTCTTTTACCTTCCCATCTAGTAATTGAAAAGCAAGGAAAGTGGGCTCAAAATACTCCATTCTGGTACTCTCACAAATACAAATGTCAGCTCCAGGATCACACTCTGGCTCAAAAAGTTCTGAGGAGAGGGTGACGTGAACAAAGAGAACAGCGGGGTAGTAGGGCAGATGTTAAGGCCACAGCACTTGGGTAACACTCAGAGAGAGCAGGAACTTTTACCTAGCAGTTTCATCACCTATCAAATGAGAATAATCATCCTACCAAATGATCATATAAATTAAGTGATACGATCAGGAATGGTCTTGCAATCTGTGCAAAGGTGAGACTATTGTTATCATTACTAATCACTATGGCTGGGGACGGAAGGTGCCCTCGAACTCTTGGCTGTATGTTCTGCAGGATCCCCTCAAGATGGAATATAGTTTTTTTCTCCACACTTCGGGTTTGACAACGACTGATGCACTTGGCTAGCAAGTCTCTGCTGCTGAGAGATGAGAAGTGAGGCCTCTGGGTTCTGGGCCTAGCGGGCTCAACAACCACCGCGCCCCCCAGTCACCTTGTCCTCACCTTGAGGAACAGAAAACGAAACTCTATAGGGTAGAAAGTGAGGTCCACGAAAACCAGAAAGAGGTGCCTCCACTCTTCACCTAGCTGCCGCTTCTTAGACCCAAGCTTCCAGCTGGGCGGAGACAGAGCAGAGAGAGCTGACAGAGCCAGGGACGCCTTGACCTCGGGCGCCGGAGGAGCGAGCGTGGGTGCTGGGCCCGCGACAGGGACAGGTACACGAAAAGCCGGCCGGAGGTTGGGCCTGCCTCGTCTTGCCTCGCCCACAGCCGCAAACACAGGAGGAGGCACCCCGCCCCCGCGAACCCAGAGGGCCCTCAGTTCGCTCACCTGCAGCCGGGACACCAGTAGACTGTAAGGCGCCATTTTGTGCACTGACAAAGATGAAGTCGCTTGAAAGTGACGTGACACTCAGACTATTTAAAGCCTTCGGGCTGGGGGCGTGGCCTGAAGAGAAACGCGACCTCGTGAAGGCTGGGCCTCAGCCGAGGCGCCTAATCCTGCGAGCGCCTTGGGCGGAGTTCCCGAGTGAGGACTCGAAAGGGGAGAGGACAAAACTACATAAAAACCTTAAGGAAGTAAATGCCGGGCACAGAGATGTCTTATAGAAGTGAAAATTTCACCTTTACACTTTGCAATTTGCCTCTTCCGTCAAGTTCTGGAAAGATTGTGATTTTTTAAAAGAAACTTTCATGCACCTGCCAGGACCTGACCCCCGTTAGCACGGAAACTTGGCGTTGGAATTTGATCTCGCGAGAACCAGCGGGGCTTGCTGCAAAGAGTATAAATGCTGAAGGATGTCTAGAGAACCAATCACGGAGACCAAGAGGCAGGAGCAACGGAGGTTAAAGGTCGGACGGAAGTTCCGTAAGCTTCCGGTGGCTTGAGAGGGAGCTATGGCTAAACATCACCCGGACTTGATCTTTTGCCGCAAGCAGGCTGGTGTTGGTGAGGCAGCCTTCTGCCCTCCGGTTTTCTGGGTGGGAATGGTATTAGGACCTGAGAGGTCCGGGGTTCCCGTCACTTGCTTAAGGTCTTGCCCGGGAGGCGCCACGTTCCCGGCCCCTAGGTTGAAAGTGCAGGAGCGCGCGGGTTTGCGGTCTCTTGATGAAAAGAGGGCGGGGGCTCGCATGCTGGGAGCCGGAGGCAGGCTGCTGGAATGGGGCTGGGAGAAATTATCAGTTTGCGCGGGACCTGTGAGGGGCTTCAGGAGGCCCTGGATTTGGTTCGGATTGAAGTTTAAGAGGATAAGATGGATAGATCCCCTCAGGGCTCACTGCAGTCCCTGCTCCTGTCCCCACCGCAAGCTCGAAGATGTTTGTCTCCTCTTCGTCAAAACTTTAATCCTAATTGTGCTCTTTACCGTCTTTTATCTTGCAGCCATTGGAAGACTGTGTGAAAAGTGTGAGTGGAACACGCCTCCCCAAATAGCCCACCTGGCCCACTCAGTTTCTGTAGAGCAAGCAAACGAGCATTTTCAGCGGTGGCACTAAGAGGACTTTGAGTAGACGTGACCCAAAGAATGTCAACACGATGCCAGGCTGAAACTAAAGGCCACCACCCTCACTCCAGCTTGCACGTTTTAGACACTAGGTTTTGAGAGAATCTTTAGCTTTGGACCGGAATTAGCATGACCCCGTCCGACATATACAGCGTTCTGCCAACTAATTTATATAGACATATCTACCAGGTGCTTCTCTAAGCTCTTTACCCAGTAGTTGATTAACTTTTCCTTTGTGTTGTAGAGATTGAGATGGGCACAAGGTAAGTCAGGTTTTGTGATGCCAAAGTAGAGGGTCCTCAAGTCACTGTTAGGAGACTGGTGTAGTCCCCATAGCAGGAGGAAGGCAAAGGACTTGAGGTACTTTCACGTGGGTGTAACTCCATTCTCTTCTCATAGGTGATGGCAAGTGTGTGATCTGTGACTCCTTGTGCGTCCTTGCACGCTGGTGCGCATATGCGACGAGTGTAACTATGGCTCTTACCAGGGACGCTGTGTGATCTGTGGAGGCCCTGGAGTTTCAGATGCCTATTATTGTAAGGAATGCACCATCCAGGAGAAAGATGTGAGTATATATAGGAAGCTTTTCATCTGATTTTCCCTTGTGTTTAGTAACACTTTGCCATCCACAGCAAACTGTATGGTCCATAGATGAGTATGTTCATTTAGTCATCTAGGTTATAATTTCTTCAGTGTCTGAGAGCCAGACTGGGTGTAGCCCAACAAAAGGCAGTTATTTTGTATCAAGGACAAAAGTGCAAGAGAAGCAAATTTTGGTCAACACTGGCAATTTGGAAAGCCTTCTGTTCCTTTGATGTCTCTCATTTTTATTCACAAACAATATCTTTTTTTTTTTTAATTGTGCCACATAGCTTACAGGATCTTGAACCCTGGCCACAGCAGTGAAAACCCAGAATCCTAACCATTAGGCCATCAGTAAATTCCAATATTCTGCATTTTTAAGTCTTAGCATGGTGCAAGGTGTATAATAGCCATTCAGTAATTCTCTTTATTATCATTAAGGACTGTTCAGGTGGATGTATTGACTTCTGAATTTGGGACTATTCAAGTTGATTTCAGCTCTGAGTAGCTAGAGAATACTTCTGCTTTGATTTTTCAGAATTTCTTGGGATTCTGCTTGTGACATTTTTTCCCTGTAACATTGTATGCTGGCAGTGGCAGTTATTCAACACCTTGAGCCAGTTGCCAGGATACAATAGAAAGCTATAGATCTGTACCAAAAACAGGTTTCTTGGAGGAGAGGAGGACAACCCATGAATCACCTTTTGTTCTTCTTATGACAATAAAAGTGTGATACAGTAACAGTAGGCTAATATGAGGTATCTGGTTACCTGATCTAGGATAAGACATAAGGTAAAAAAGAAATAAATTCTTTGGCCATGCTGGGCAGCTTTGGGGATCTTAGTTCCTCAACCACGGGTGGAACCCAGCCCACTGCAGTGGAAGTGCAGAATCCTAACGACTGAACTGCCAGCGAATTCCCAAAAGATAAATAATTCTTTATATTTCCTTTTACAAATAGTAGATAAATTAAATATATATACAGGGCTTCCCAGTTTGCTCAGATGGTAAAGAATCTACCTGCATTGTGAGAGACTC
Organism: Madoqua kirkii; assembly: GCA_006408675.1. Taxonomy (NCBI): domain Eukaryota; kingdom Metazoa; phylum Chordata; class Mammalia; order Artiodactyla; family Bovidae; genus Madoqua; species Madoqua kirkii. The sequence goes on along the minus strand of SJYC01050549.1, from coordinate 13,917 downwards.
AAGTTCATCACAGGTTCAATCCCTGGGTCAGGAAGATCCCCCTTCTATATAGATCTTATCTCCCTTATTCTTCAATAGCTTTGTTAATTAGAGGTTGTTATTATCCCCATTTTACAGCCCCTCTCCCAGCCAGTAAGTGTCAAGTCCAAGCTTTCTGACTAAACCTCGTGGTGTCCTTTCATAAGTCTGTGATGTGCCTGTGTTGAAGAGAGACAATTCAGCTACCTCAGAATCTTTGCAGTTAGATTTTGTCTACCTCTAATAAGTGGGACATATTAGAGCAGATAAACCTATTTCTTACACCAGTAAAGTCTTCTGTTATTTAGGGAAGTGAGAACGGTCATAGATAAAGTACCAGAAACATAATTTCAGTTGGTGATTTGAACATTCTCTCTCTTTTGGGGGGCTCCTCTGGGTCTTTTGGTGTGCCGGGTTACTTGCTCCAAGGTATGTGGGATCTTGGTTCCCTGACCAAGGATCAGACCCATGTCCCCTGCATTTTTAAACACTGGGCTATTAGGGATGTCCCTGATTTGAACATTCTCTTATCCTAAACTCTGATTTGCATTTGTCTTTGACTGTCAAATCATACCCTGCTCATGTCTCCCTTTTTCTCTAGCTCTTGGTATGTTTCTGCTGTTTAGTTCACTAAGTTGTGTCTAACTCATTTGTGACCCCGTAGACTGTAGCCCCGCCACCAGGCTTCTCTGCCCATAGGATTTCCCAGGCAAGAATACTGGAGTAGTTGCCATTTCCTTCCCCAGAGGATCTCCCTGAGCCACCTGGGAAGCCCCAGCTCTTGATATAGTCCCAGCGTATACTGTAAGTTTGGTCCACGTTTTTGTGCTGCTCCGTAAATCATCTGTAGGAGCTCCCACTAGAGAGCGTCTGGTACACAGTAGGTGTTGGATGATTACAGTCTATACCGTGGTGAGACAATATCAGTGAAAAACAGGACAAACAAGTCTTAAACTAGCTAAAACTAGCTGAAGAATCTATTAAGGACAACACTTTCTTGAATTTTCCATGACTGTAGCTAGAGTTCTTATCTGATACACTTACAACCAGAGAGTACTTAATAAAGGTTAATTGCTGTCTGATTCGTCTGCATGTGGCAGATGACCTGATCTCTCCGGATCCTTGTGCCTCATTCTAAATGTCACCACTTCCCTTACTTCACATTATACAGGAATGTTCTGAGGATATTTGAGATGGCATCTAGCTCACGTTTACTCAGCAATAGTTTCCAAGGAACACAAAACAGTCCAGTGACATGATCCAGCCTCTCAGCCTTACAGATCATGATGTAGATTAAGTGCCCAAGAGTTTCCTACACACAAATCTTCCTACAGCCAAAGCAACCCCTTTTATTGCTCTCTTCCAGCAACTTCTATAATTTATAAGGGAATTAGCCCAGTAAGCTAGGTTAGGTGTTCTCTATGGTTTTTTCAAAGCCTCGAGAATACTCAGGGGTCAGGGACAATATCTGTGGGCACTGCTGCCAAAGGACCAATTTGTAGTTTCTTATAATGTGGCATCTTATTGATCTTCCTTTACCCTTGACTCCTTTTACTTAACCATTTTCCTCAACTCTCCCAACCAGATAACAAGAAAAATAGCAACTAGTATTTTTGGAGCTCTTGCTGCATGCCAGGTACTGTGCTGGTCTTTCTTGTCTAAAAGTTGTGCAGCATACAGTTGAGGAAATGAATGGCCTAAAGGCAGGTTTGGCCCAAGGTCACATGATGAATAAATGGCAGATATGGGATTAGAACCCAGGTCTCTGTAACTCTTTCTCAGCCTTTTTTTTTGGTGGTGGTTTTTCATTATCGCCCCTCCACTAAAGGAAAGGTTAAAATCCAAATTAAATTTTCTGGAAATTTCCTGGTGGTCCAGTGGTTAAGATTTTGTGCTTCCACTGTAGTGCCCCAGATTTGATCTCTGGTTGAGGAACTAAGATCTCAAATGCTGAAAAACTTTTATTTACATTTTCTCCACAACAAGAGGAATTAAAGTTGGATAAGATTTTGTTGGGTAAGGGTGAGCTTCAGATCACAAACCACTGTAATGTCAAAGATATTTTCATCCTTATTGAAGGTGCATCAACTAACTCAAAGCACTTACCTAAACACTCATCGTATTTCTCTTCTCAAGATGGTTATGGGTGCGCCTCTCTGTCTCATGCTAAGCCTACCGTTAACTTCTCCCCGTTTAAGTAAACAGCAGAACAGTTAGATATATAGAAAAGATATGTGATAATTTTCAAAGGTAATTGACAAGCTTACCCTTCTCTGCAACTTCTGTGGAAGTTTTGGGGTTTGCCTCCAGGAAGCTCTGTTACAAAAAACACCAGAGTAGGAGGTAGAAAGCCCAAGTTCAGGTCTTGGCTTTGCTACTAAGATACTGTGTGTGGCTTTGAGGAAATCTCACCTGGACCCCCAGCCCACAAAGGGTAGTAGTAATCCCTTTTACCTCCTGAGTACATTTACTGAGAGCTTAAAGTTTCAAATAGAAAATGTGATGCCCTTGTTAAGGTCTCAAACCAGTGTACAGTCTGGTTTTTACCTTGTAGGTGTTCATTAAACAGTTGCTGGAAGAATCAGTGTTTCGTCTTCTAGTTTCTGTTAATCAAGCAGGCCTTGCCTGCTGTTGGTAATTCTTTGCTACCGATTATAAGAAACGGACGTGTGTGCCCATTTTCTGTAATCCTGTTTTTCTGATCTCAAAATTTGTAAATTGCCTTTTCCTGCATTTTGGTTCTGTACACATTTCCCCATGGTATGTTATATTTTGGTACATGATCAGTGTTGGTTTTTTAAGTATTACTTTATAAAGTCCTGGATTTTCACCAGGTCCAGGGTAATCTTTGTGGCTTGCTTTCGTGCCATAGAAATGGATTGACGTTCAGCCCTCCTCAGGAAGGAAATCCACAGGTATTGAGTTCTCCTTGGTGGTTGGTAATGGAGCCCACCTTAGGCTTCTGGGGATGTTTTAGGGGCTTCCCTAAAGTAGTAAAGAACCTGCCTGCCTATGCAGGAGACATGAGAGACTCAGTTCAATCCATGGGTCAGAAAGATCCCTTGGAGGAGGGCCCAGCAACCCACTCCAGTATTCTTGCCTGGAGAATCCCATGGAGAGAGGAGCCTGGCAGCTTACAGTTCATGGGGTCACATAGAGTTGGACACAAGTAAACTGACTTAGCACGCACACACGGAGATGTTTTAACAGATATATTTAGTATAATGGAAAGAAGCATTTGGCAGTCTAGTGTCTACTTTTTTATGTGTGAAATTATAGAAATTAAGTGGCCATGCAATGTGTACAGTCAAGTGAAGCTGTAGCTGCCTGAAATAAAAGCTCCCTGTGCTCAGAATGGGGAAATCTGTTACCCTCCGGGAGGACTGAAAAAGGCTGAAATTTGTATCAGGCATACAGTTGCTAAAAGAGCTACTGGCACCAGGCAGACATTTGCAGGTTGTTTTTCATATACTCCCTAGCTCAGCTCACGAATACTCTCTGTACCGTCCTTGAGGTTTTCTTAAACGTCGTTTTCATGGTCTCCATTCACAGGCACATTTACAAAAGCCAGCCAGTACACACATCCTCACTTCTCACAGTATTGTTAGAATTTGGGAACAACCACTAGACCCACAGGATATGTAGAAAATAAAAGCAGGAGTTTAGGCAAGAAAATAGGAAATTTATAAGTCAGTGAGAGAAAATGCCATAAAAACCAAAGAGCTGATCTAAAACATTGGTTTTCTGATGTTTTTTTCAACTTTTTACATGTGGAGTCCTATCTTCAAAAAGTATCTTATACAGAAGCTGTGGGTGTGTTAGGTTGGACCATTATGAAATTGCTGCTATTTGTTTTTGGCAACTTCTTATAGTTTATTAAAGGCTGGCTATATGCCAGGTGTGTTCTAAGTACATTTATTGATTCTTAACTCTGTAAGGTAGGTTCTACCATTGTAGTAACTTAGTAATATGACTAAAAAGAGACATAAAGAGGGTAATAACTTCTCACAATTCAGGTGGCCTGTCTCCAGAGCCTACAGTCGTAATATGAGTGAGAACAGAGCTACACAGATCAGGGGATGAGTCCTGCAGTCTCCTGGCACCTCTCAGGACTCTGGGGTTGTGTAAATAGTTTGTAAACATTGACCTGAACCAGTCATCTTATTTTATAGCTGGATATGAATCCAGACGGAAGTGGCTTGCCCAGTCACGCAAGTCAGTGAGGCGTAGTAAACCTGAACAGGCTGTCATCATGCCACAGAATTCAGAGCATCCCTAAAGGGCTTCGAGCACTGTTGTGTCTAGTAGCAGGCTATCTTGGGTCAAGAGAGGCAGTTCTTCTGACATTTGTACCAAGATTCCCAGTACAGATTACGTGGCTTACTTGAGTTCACCTAGCACCTAGCACTGGTGGGTCTGGGCTCCTCAATGTAATACATGGTACTGGATTGAGCACTCAAAAAGTTCCTTCAGGTTTTCCCATGACTTTTGTTTGTTTGTTTCGGTTGTTTTTGGCTCTGCCGGGTCCTCACTGCTGTGCACAGGCTTCCTCTTGTTGCAGCGAGTAGGGCCTACTTTGTGTTGTGGTGCATGGGCTTTTCATTGCAGTGGCTTCTCTTGTTGCAGCGCACAGGCTCCAGGTGCAAGGGATCAGTAGTTGTGATACAGGGGCTTAGTTCCCACCCAGCATGTGGGTTCTTCTTGGATCAGGGATCAAACCAGTATCCCCTGCATCGCAAGGCGGGCTCTTAACCACTGGAAGAGCCACATAACCATGTAGCTTTTAACTACAAGATGGGCACTTCCTCACCAGGGAAGCCCCTTAGTAACATCTTTCAGAAAAACCTGAAGGAACTTTTTGGCCAACCTATACATGTTTTCTAGAAAATAATGAAATGTTAGTGTTGGCTTTGTGTCTTTTCAAGGTGTTTTTTTTTTTTTTTAGTGTTGGTATCAGTCCCCCCAGAAAGAAATCAGCTGAATTAGAAGTTGTCTGAGCACTGGAGTCATTCATTCATTCATTCCATAGCCCAACGTCAAGCAACTACCTTTGACATGGATGTTTAATAAAATCATCAGATCTAGGAAGGCTTCTTCCAGTCGTAATTCCCCCAGTTTTCTTCCCATCATCCCTGCAAAACACAGTTTCCCAAGGGCTTCACTGAAACCACTCAAGCTCACAAAATGGCCAGGGGAGCCTGACATTACAAATCAGGGTATGGACTGTCAACAGCGATCTCTAGCACAGGAGCACTCTTCTCCCAAGACCATGTGTCAAGTGAATTAATAAGGACACATCAAACTCAGTATTCTGCTGTTTCTGCTGCTGCTGCTGAAGTCGCTTCATTCGTGTCCGACTCTGTGCGACCCCATAGACGGCAGCCCATTAGGCTCCCCCGTCCCTGGGATTCTCCAGGCAAGAACACTGGAGTGGGTTGCCATTTCCTTCTCCAGTGCATAAAAGTGAGAAGTGAAAGTGAAGTCGCTCAGTCATGTCCAACTCTGTTCGACCCCATAGACTGCAGCCTACCAGGCTCCTCCACCCATGGGATTTTCCAGGCAAGAGTACTGGAGTGGGTTGCCATTGCTATGATACTTAAAATATAAGGTACTATTTCCTAAAGTCTTCAGTTTTAAGTGCAGGCTACTGGATAGATGACAAATTCTAGGTTATGTTATTTATGTTATTTAGTCGCTCAGTCGTGTCCAACTCTTTGCGACCCTGTGGACTGTAGCCGACCAGGCTCCTCCGTCCATGGGATTCTCCAGGCAAGAATACTGGAGCGGATTGCCATTTCCTTCTCCAGGGGATCTTCCCGATCCAGGGATCAAACCTGGGTCTCCGGAGTTGCAGGCAGACAGTTTAACCTCTGAGTCACCAGGGAAGCCTGCTTAATAAATACCTGATTGATCAAATAGGATAACTGAACTGGTAAGATGAATGGCTGAACCATTAATCCAAAAGTTATTTTTATCTTAGTGTGAAAGTCACTCAGTCACATCTGACTCTTTGCAGCCCCATGGACTATACAGTCTATGGAATTCTCCAGGCCAGAATATTGGGAGTGGGAGCCTTGCCCTTCTCCAGAGGATCTTCCCAACCCAAGGATCGAACCCAGGCCTCCCGAATTGTAGGCAGATTGTTTACCAGCTGAGCCACAAGGGAAGCCCAAATTTCTATCTTAGATTCCTTTCAATTCAAGCTCAGAGACTTTTAACAACTTTTCTGTTTTCCAGAGAGATGGTTGCCCAAAGATTGTCAATTTGGGAAGCTCTAAGACAGATCTCTTCTATGAACGCAAAAAATATGGCTTCAAGAAGAGGTAATTGGTGGGCTGCCTCTTTCTCCCCCCATCAAACTGCTGCAGCTGCCAAAAGAAATGCCTACCACTGCCAGCAGAAAGGAAGCGGAGCACAGAGCATCACCTGAATCTGCCTGTTAGTACAGGGCACCTTACCGCTGTCTCCTCTCACCTGGACCTGGTAGGAATGGAAGAGAGAGTCTTCGCAGAGCACTGTGGCAGACTGTATCAGAAAAATTGATAGATTAGTTCATGGTATTCCTTAAATTCTAGAAGCAAGGATGTGTTATCCACATCAAGAATTTCTTCATACCAAAACCTTCTAAATATATGTCATTTATTTAGACATAGAAATAATATGTCATTTCCGTCTTCTGTTTGAAGAGCCAACTGTGAAGCTACCTGCAGTGAAAAGCGTGTTCTTAGAGAATGTCTGATGGCAGTTGTCCCTGATGAAATATCTGCAGTGTGGGGGGGGCCAGCAGAACAATAAATGTGGGCATTTCATCTTGTAACCTTTACCAGGTGGTGTTGGTTCATGTTATTTTTCTTCTAAAAAATTGGAAACCCTTTATCTTGCTGTTTATTAATAAAGTAGGTGTTTATTTTCTGGTCGTCAGCCCCTTCCCAATTTAATTTTAACTCTAGGAATTTTAATCACCTAGAAATTTGTGATTCAAAATAGAGGTATTGGGATTAACTAAGCACCTTGTTCTCTTATTACTATTATAATTCAAAACCACTCGTGCCTTTTATGATAAGTAAAGTTATTTTAGAAACATCACTTTTTCCTTCCTGCCCAACTTGAATTTTGAACTGAAGAGGTGGCTTCTAATAATGGTGAAGGGAGTGAGACAAAACATATTCAAATCAATGAGTTAGGAAAACTGAACTTGGTTGACTTTTTTTCATAAAGTACATATATATACTCACATTAAGGATATAAGAGAGGGACCACTCTGGTGGTCCAGTGTTTAAGCCTCTGCACTTCCAGTGCAGAGGGTGTAGGTTCAATTCCTGGTCAGGGAAATAAGATACCACATGCCGTGAGGTGCGGCCAAAAAAAATAATAGGATGTGAAGGGATGTGTGATTTAAGTAAAATGAACTTCAGCTTAACTTAACCATCTGTACTCTTTGTCTGCTGGAGGCAATAAGTTATCCAGAGAAGGCATATTCATAACTGGAGACTTCCAGTCAAGTAAGCCTTTAAAACAATGGATTTGAATGAGCTTATGAGTCCTGCAGGATCCAGGGACCTGGCTCAAGGTCACATTGCAACTAGGTGGCAGAGCTAAAGGAAGAGATGAAACTTCTGACCTCTGTTGGAGTTTTGTCTTGAATGTATACTTGCTTATTTGTGATGTATTGAATGTCCAAAACAGAATTAGGATAATCTCTGCCTTCAAGGAATTTAGTGATTGAGCTTAACAGAAAACAGCTCAGTGCAACTCAGGGGCTGCATGAAGTAAGGGCCTAGTGAGAGGCACCTCAGGAAGGCTAGAGGAAGATCATAGCCATGGGACTGTCATGAGGACTCCTTTCAGTTCCTCAAACGGCTGCTTTCCCTCCTGCTTCTCTTCTTTTTAACCTGTAAAGCTCTGTTCTGCTTGTGCTCAGCTAACTCCTACTCATCTTGCAGACCTTAGCTAAGTATTTCCTTAAAGATGCCTCATTCAACCCCCAATCAAAGTCCCTCTTGTCATACTCCCACATATCACCATGAGCATTTTGTTTCTAGCATTTGGTGATACTTTCATCTATAAGGCTGTGTTCCATGATGGCAGCAACAAGTCTTTGTGCCTAGCATGTAGCAGGTACTCAGTGTTGAATGAATAATTAAAGTCATAGAAACCAGGTAATAAACTGGGCTTTGAAGGCCACATTGGAACTTCTCAGCATAGCGGATGGGGTCTGCTGATAATGCACATTTTTGTTGGGGAAACACTTTGGACAAGGTGATGTGTTTGGGGAGCTCTGAGCAGTTTTAAAGCAACAGGTGAGGGTTATGGTATATCAGAAGTTGTAGAGACCAGGTAATCCAGATTATAACTAGAATCTGTCACTGATTCTAACTTTAGTTAGTAACTAGTTTTAACATGTAATATTAAGTCATAATGTTTTGTTTTACTAAACAGTTTCTGAAATTTGTTCATTGAGACTTTGCTGGGAATCCAGCTGTTAAAACTCCAGTGCAGGGGACTCTGGTTTGATCCCTGGTCAGAGAAAAGATCCCACATGCCTTGAGGTATTCCGCCCCCCCCCCACCAAAAAAAATTTTATTAACCACCTTGGTCCATGTAACATCGTGGATCTACAAGTGTTTGAAAAGCTACTGCTTAGTATTAGCAAAACACCACCTTACTGTGTTATGTGACCTTCAGTGTGCATGCCTCTAAAAGGTCTTGCAAGGGAGCTTAAAATTTAATGCCCAGTGAGAGTTCCATAATGATCAGTGACAGGCAAGTTCAATCTCAGCCCAGTGAATTCCACTGAACACTGTTTCTCTGTCACCTAATTTCATAATCCCATTCTCCATTTGTTTGCTGTCTTGAGGCCAAGAGAAGGATATGAGTAAGTTAAGAACTTCTCTGGTGGCTTAAGACACTGTGTTTCCAATGCAAAGGGCCTGGGTTCAATCCCTGGTCAGGAAACTAGGGCCCAAATGCCCATGAAAATTGAAAGTCCTTTCTACTGCAACTAAGTGCTGGAGCAGCCACAAAAAAAAATTTTTTTTAAGACCATCTTAAATAAATGGTGTTCAAATTCAAGTCCTTAATTATTGTCTACCTTGGACCTTAGAATAAATCTTTTTCAGTTTAAAAATCAGAATAATGACAGTATTCTCTTTTGAGAAAATATTGCTTACACACTGAATTTTAACCTCTAATTGTATGTAGTTCTTTGGAAAGAATTAGAATAATCATCAGCCAACTGTATGGCCACAAAAAAACAGAATGGTCTTAAAAATTACTGTTTTTCTCATTTGTTGAAGTAGACACTACTTACACAAGTCTAGTTGAAATAACTAAGTTCATTATAGTTCAGTCTAAGAAAGCCATTTCATTTCCCAGGTTTATGATTACTGTTAAGTTTTCAGTGTTTTGAGTGTCTTGCTTCTAGCTTCTCAAATATGCTCTTACACATATGGTAATTTAATCTTTAAACATCACACATTGCTCTTGATTTTAAAAAAAAAGTAATGAGAAATGCACTGGCTTTATTATCCATCCTGTATTTGAATTCTGATCTGATACTGATCTTTAGTACTGGGGACATTTTTTTTTCTTATCTATTACATAAGGACATTAATGCCTCCCACTTTGGTTTGTAAGGATTAAATTTGACCTGGTAAATGCCTGACCCTTACTGGGAAGGCTTTACTTTTTTCAGTGGTAGTTCTTGCAAAGGGCCTCTACTTCACAGATAAGCATTTAAGTCCTAGCATTGAAGGCCTTCCATATGGTTCCCCTTCTTCTTTCCCTACCCCTGAGGTTTTCCTCTATTCATAGAGGGAATTCCTCACACATAGTGCATCTTTTTGGCTCTCCATTTCCTTTGAAATACCATTCCACTGTCACATTATCCAGCCAACTCTGTACCTTTTCTTTCTAAGTTCCCAACATGAATGCTGCCAGATGCACCATACCCTACAACAATCTCTCACTTGGACTGTTTTCACGCCTGGTACATATGTATAACAGAAACCAACATTTCATGAAGTATTTACTGTGTGTACAGTATTTTCCAATTTATTCTGTTCTTAAAAAACCACCTAGAAAAAGTACTCACAAATACAGGAGTCTGGGTGAGTAATATAAGTGATTAAAAGGGAGGGATGGAGACTTTCTTGGTGGTCCAGTGGTTAATCCGCCTTCTAGTTCAGGGGACACAGGTTTGATCCCTGGTCAGAGAACTAAGAGCCCACATGCCTCGCGCCACAAGTACTGAGCCCTCACTTAGCCTGTGTGCCGAAATGAAAGATCCGGTGTGCTCCAACTCAGAACCAACACAGCCAAATAATTTTTTTTTTTTTTAAAGGGGAGAGATGGGACTGCCCTGGTGGTCCAATGGTTAAGACTCCACCCTTCCATTGCTGAGGGCACAGTTCAATCCCTGCTTGGGGATCATCCTGCATGCCACATGGTGCAGGGAAAAAAAAACATATGGGAGGGATGTAAGAACACCAGCCCAAACATGATGGTTACTGGTATGTGGCACTGGGCCTCAGTGTCTGGGGGACAATAGGGAGTCTAGGAAGCTTGGAACCAGAGAGCACAGGCCCTGTCTACAGGGAACAGTTGCTATTCAACTGAAACAATTGCCAATTTGAATGCCCAGTGTTACCATATCTTTTGAATTTAGAACAAGTGACAAGACATTTTTGTACGACCTCTCAACTTTTAAGTGTTGTCTGTCAATTCATTTCAAAAATTGTAGGGGCTTCCCTGGTGGTCCAGTGGTTAAGAATCCACCTTGCAATGCATGGGAAACCGGTTCAATCCCTGGTCTGGGAAGATCCCACATACCATGGAACAGCTAAGCCCGTGTGCCACAACCACTAAGCCTGAGTTCTAGAGCAAGGGAGCCACAACTACTGAAACCTAAGCACCTTAGGGCCCATGTCCTGCAACATGAGAAGCCACTGCAATGAGGAGTTGGAGTGCCCCCACTCAGCATAAATTGAGAAAGCCAGAGCTCAGCCACACTCAGCGCAGACAATTTTTAAAAAAACTTTTTTTAATGTGTCAGTATATGCCAAAGCAATACAGCCACCAGATGTGGCCCTTGGCCTGCAATTAGCAGCTTCTAAAATAAGAAAACTAACTCCCCAGAGAATCAAACTCTACATTTTGACCTGTACTTGAACCAAGGACATAAAGGTGAAAGATTCTTTGCCTTGAAATTTTCGTGCCTTAAAAAAAAGATTCCAGTTTCCATCTTTTGCCAGTTATTTAGTTTCTCATCAACTATATTCCCAAATGGCCTGCCTGCCATCACCAAGGCTAAAGTGATACTTCCTTTGGACACTCTAGTTTTAGTGTCTTAGCCAAAAACAGGTTTGTTCACTTACTTCCTTTACTAGAGGTAAATGAGGTCAATAAACAGCATATCATTTGCCCTCAGCATCCATCCAATCACTCTTCTCTGAAGTTAATTTCTGTTGTGGCTGTCTTTGTTCCTGCCCAGTTGGAGCAGTGGATCTGAAGAATCAAATTTTCTATTTTCTTGGATAACTTAAACTACAAAATTTCTCACCCGGACATGTGTGTGTGAGAGTGACTCACCCCTGAGAATTAACTGGGGCTAATTATGACCAGCCTGACTTGTCACAACAAAACATCTGGCATAACTTGCTTACTCTCAGACGGGAGCTGCCTCCACCCTCTGAGCACATGCTTACTCCTGAAGCTCACCGTCTTGAAAACAAAGTGTACATCTTACAACCTGTGATTATTCAAAATAGGAGGGGACTCTGGAATGCTTGAGTAGGAACTCAGCACACAATTAAGCCCTGACAAGAGGAAATCACACGTTGAGGAGAGCAAAAAACATCCACCTTACCACATGATAAATGGAGACTTCAGCAGTAAGAATGATGATTACCTTTTTTCCTATTTATATGCTAACCCTTTCTCCAGCGCTCCCACTTGCCAGGGAGGCCGAGTTTCTCAGTTTTGTTTCAGTGATATTGGTCCAGGCTGGTGTGTTTTCGGCATTGCAGGAGAGATTGGAATAAATGCTGGAACACGCAGAAATTCAACACCTTCGTTCCAGGGATTCACTCCTCCTTCAACAGGCACCGAATGGTAGGAAATGTGTACCCTTTATCTGCTTACATGGACTCCATCCCTCCTTCTTGTGATACCCTAGAATTCGTTTCACTCACTCTCCCCTTTGTCTTGTATGGTTTCCTATTGCAGAATACACACCGAACTGAGCACATCACATGCAGGATGCAATTTGGCCAGGACTGTGACCTTTAAGAACAACTATTTGAGACAGGTTTTACATACAGTATAAGATTTAATCCCCACACGACCTCCATTTTAAGGATGAGAAAACGTTTTGATGATGTAAAGAGATTTACTGCCATTAAATCAAGGTAAAACGGCTGGTGGCAGAACTGGGATTCAAACCCACTGATTTTCACAGCGACCTCCAATAAATGACTACAAATACCAGCACCCCTTGCAATGCCCCAATACGCAACCGCACTCCCCGCCCCCCCCTCCCGCCCCCCGAAGGGCTGGGCTCCTAGCTCTTCGCCCCTACTTCCTAGAGGTTGGATCGAATACCCAATCAGGGGCTGCCGCTCCCTTTCCCCACCAATGGAAAGACTGTTGCTAACGTACCGAGTATATTTTTAGCTCTCCAGGGCTCCGAAACCCTGAGTCGGCCAACTCTCGCCGCCCGGTTGGAACTCGCGAGGGGAGGGGAGAAGAGAGGGAGGCGGGGCGGGACGGAGGCGGGGGTGTAGGGGAGAGGAAGGGAAGGGCAGGAGGTGGAGGAGGAATAAGAAGGGGAGGGGTGGAGTAGGCTAGGCGGAGGGGCGTGTATGTGACGTTCTGGCACTCGCTGACGCACAAGCAAGTAGTCCCTGGAGGAGCCCCAGGGGCTGGGGCGCTCGGAGTGTGGGGGATGGGAGGTTCTACGGCTCAGGCTCCCTCCCGCTCTCGGTCCCCTTGGAGTTTGCCCTCCAGTCCAGCGTTTCTCTACAGCGAAGAGCATTTAAAGCCTCTCGTTACCATTGCTCTCTGCCCTTGCCAAAAATAGTGGTCAAGGAAAAACTGCAAAGCGTTCGTAGCTGGAAACTTTCGGATCTCGCCACCCCACGTAGGTTTGGCGGCTGCCGTTGGGCTGGAACCGTCTGGAATGAGAATTAAGGTCGGGGGTAGGGAGGGAACTGGGGAATGGGCGATTAAAGAAGGGATAGAAAGACTTCAGGTACAAGCTCCCAGCGGCCCCGGGCTTCATCAAGGGCAGTCCCGTCCGCCTGTGACCTCCCTGGAGACTCAGGCCTCCCTACACACACACACATCCTCCCCACTGTGCGGTGCCTCGCACAGTCACAAAGTAGCCGCATGGCCAATACCCCGGTCAGGGGAGCCGAGCGCGCAGGTCTGGCGTGTGTAGGTCCCCGGGTTTGGGTCCGCCGCCAAAGGGCCGCACGCCGACTGACTGTCGGGTGTGTGAGCCCCGTGCCTTTGGCCCTAGCAGGCGCCACCCCCGCCAGCGGGGGCTGTTACTAGAAGAAATGTGGCTCGGGGTGCGCGGGAGGGGTGTCGCCGACCGGGGAGAACCTTACGGGGGCGTCCGCCGAAGGGGCCGAGCCCTGCCCCGAGCGGGCAGGGGACGCGCTCGCGCGCCTGCGCGGCTCTGGGGCTGGCGTTGCCCCAGACGCAAGGTTAACGGGCGCCAGAGAAGGCAAGGGGGCAGGTTCCTATGTCGCTCGGCTCCTTTTCCTGGCCGTCCGGTCATCCCTTTCTTACACCCCCGCTGCCTGAGCCCAGGTTTTCCCCTCGACGTTACGGGTCCTCCTGACGAGGCACGAGGGTCTCGGAAGACTCGGACCAAGAGCCGAGTTTGATAAAAAG
>SJYC01050547.1:0-24200 GCA_006408675.1 Madoqua kirkii | reverse complement strand
GGGGGGGGGGTGCCAGCCCGCCACAGCGCGCATGTGCAGCGGAAACTTTTCCTGGATTCTCCCACCCTCCGTCAGGCATGCGTAGTTCCCTGGCTGAGTCTTCGCAAAGTACGTAGGGAAATGTAGTGTGCAGAAAAAGTAGGTCATTTGCTCCAACCTGAGCGTGAGGTTTCTAAAGACTACAATTCCCAGAATGAAGAGCCAGTCCATCTTACGTTGGGGCGCAGTCAGGTCTTCCTGGATTCAGAGAAACCTAGTCTGTATAGGATGAACTCTCTTAGTTGGAAGGAGCCTTGCATGCCGTTTTGGGCTTGCACGGTCCATATTTGAGGGACATGGTGTGAGACACTGGGCGGGGTTTTGCGGTCGGTCGCCGCAAGTCCTGGAAGCCTTTCAACCACACCCGCCGTCTGGGCCACCGCCTTCCAGACCAGTGGGGTGGGGCCTTGTCAAAACTGAGATCGCCGAGTCCTCCTTCAACACTCACTTGAATCCAGTAGGACGATTTGGATGTTAAGGCTTGTGGTATCTGAATTTACACGTACTCATAGTTTAGGCGTCCAGTGGGTTCCCTCACCATCCCTCTTTTTCACCTTTAAAAGATAACTTTTTCTTCTGAAAACTGTCCTTCACATTTTTGTCACTTCTCTGGCGTCTCCATTCCATATCGTTGACTTGCAGCCACCTTTCAGCTTCTTTCTTCCCCCGCTTTTTGACATTCTCTTGAGCACTTTACTCTTTTAAAACACAAGCCAACACAGGGATCTGAATCCAGGATTAACTTTATTGCTGGAAGTAAAACAAGTGAAAGAGGATGAAATTCTAAATAAAATCTGACAGGGAATTCCCTGGTGATCCAGTGACTAGGACTCTGCACTCCCGATACCAGAGGCATGGGTTTGATCCCTGGCCAGGGAACTAATCCCACATGACAGGACTAAGACCTGATGCTGCCAAATGAATAAAAATAAATATTAAAAAAGTAAAAGCAGACAGAATTTTGATCTCATATTTCAACTTTTTTTAATGACAAAAGGTCAGTTTTGCTATTGTTAAGCACTTAGTCTTTTTTCCCTTTTTGTCACTTTTCTTGCCTTTTGCACCTGAGTCAGAGTTATAGAAAGTCTTTAAGTCCTCTCCTGTGGTTTACCTTAAATGTACTTGTTCCTTTTATTGAAAGGTCCTTATTTTTAAGCTTTCTAATATTACCACATTGTATGAATATTTAGTATATAAGCATTAGAATTTGTACAATAGCCTTAAAAAAATGAACAAACAGATCTGAGGGGTCACTCCTATCTTTAGTTAAAGGCAGCAGTAGTGCTTTAATCCTCTGTTCCATAAGCTTCTTGAAGTCAAAATTAGAGCCTGAGCTGATAAAGCAGAAAAGCTTATTCTGGTTGTCCGGCATTTTTCTAAGGTTCCACCCCACAGCCATCTGGCCTGGCCTGTTCTCCAATTAAAGAAGTGAAGGTGGCATTATATACTTCCTTATTTGTGCAGCAGCATCACAGAGGTATAAATTGGTGTGCAGCCTTAGTTGCTTATGCTGCAGAAAATGGCTAGCTAGGCAGGGCTGATGACAGTGATTCTATTGTATTTTGAGGTGGGAGGCTTATTTCCCAATGACTTTGGCCTGCATTTAAAATGCTCCCATTTTGAGACTGAACTGTTCAGAGGAGGTGACTTGGAAGGCATTTAGGCAGCAGAGTTTGAGAAGGCATAGATGGGTACAGGAGCCCTTTTGGACCATGTGGCATACCAAGAGGCCATATGGTGCCTTGGGAGAAGTGTCATATGTCATGTTCAAGGTCTCCTTTTCAAAAATACTTTGAAGACACTATCTTTAAATCCAGGCCGGTTCTTGGGAATCGGTGCCAACTTTCTGCACAACTCTTTAGTTTCCTGTGTGTTGGACTCTCCTAGTGGGCCACTGTGGCCCTACAGACCTCCATTCTTGGGACAGTTGGGGGCATAGTCCTGGTGGCTAGCTTTGCATCTGGTGGTGAAGTCAGTCCTCATAAACAAGGCTGCTTATCTTTACCATAGGCATTTGAAGACATATGGAGATTAAGTCTGTATTGGAGGCCGGAACAGAGAAGACAAGAGTCTCCTGAGTCCTGAGCCTCCCTGTGGAGGGCTCTAGAGAGGCCACGCTCGTAGCATTTATTTTGATGCTGCCTGTGACCTCTCAGACCTGAGATGAGGGTGGCACTAGACTTGGCCAGTGTCATCAGATACTCCATATTGACCCAGTGCATTTTCTCTGATACTCACCTCAGAGAGCTTTGCCTGAGAGTTCATTCCTTAAAGTGCCCCCAGGGAACCATGGGCCCAGACCCTACAATTGCAGTGTAGTGACCTGGGGCAAGCGTTCAGAAAGCTTGAGATCTTCAAGCATAGAGTGAGCACCTGGATACTCTGTGCTGGACCCTAAAGGGATTTTAGTCAAAAATCCAGCTCCAGGGACAAGATGCCTGTCCTGGGTCATGAATGAGTCTGGTTTCTGGGCTGAGCTCAGCAGCACAGTCGCACCCAGGAGTCTGGCAGGACACATGTTCTGACTGTCGGCCTCAAAGATGGCCCTTTTCAGTACAGGTCTCCCATGGTAGGAGCCTGGATCTGCCCTTGTGGAGAAAGCGAGCTGATTAGGATCACTGCTCTCAGGACCTCACAGATCGTCTTCCTGAGAATAGAGGCTGGCCCAGACCTCAGGAATAAACCTTTCTGACCTCTGTGGATCTGGCTGTGAGAGAATCCCAAAATAACAAGCTGAGTGTTTATGTTGGGCTGCCTCCTCTCCAGGGATCTCCAAACACTTGATAAATCTGGTCCAGTGCCAAGGACAGGTGGTCAGACAGTCCCTGGGAGGCTGAGTGATGATGGGTCCCCAGCTGGAGGCTGTAGGGTGATGGAAAATTTCTTCTTCTTGCTCCCCCTCATCACAGCCAGAAACTGCAGAAATTCCCTGAGGCCACACCAGTACTGCTCCTGGGGCTTTGTTTGCCTAAAAGGCTTGCTCCCCTCTCCTTTCCTCTGCTTCTTTGGGGCAGCCCCTAGTCAGCAGTTCCCTTGTTGGTCTGTGTGTCTGACTGTGATAGGTCTTGGCTTTTTCGGGGGGAATTGTGCTCCAGTCTCTTCTTGGAGGTTTGTCTGGATGCAAATGCACACCTTGGTTACATGTTCTGCAAAAAAAAAACCCATCAGTTCTGCAAATGCCGAGTGAACCAGAGCACATACACACCCAGGGAGCCCAGGATAGCAAATGGGATATGACTGGATATCAGCCTCCCATGAAATGCTGGTGGTGCTACTTCCTGTTCAGGGACCCGTATCACTTTTCATTTAAGGGGGAGAAGTGAAGAGTCTAAACTCCTGTCGTAACCTGTGACAGTTTGGGAGTATGACTTCCCTGCGACATTGTGGGAACCAGTTAGTAAGAACCGTCCCCTCTCCTTCTGATTTAGGAGCTCAGTTTTTTGGGTTTTTTTTTTTTTTGGTGTCACTCACAGTGACCTGAATTCTCAAAATAGTGGAAACCACAGCACCCCTATTTCTATTTATCAAGTGCCTCTGAAATATCATGTCACTGATGAAAGGAAGGCTGAGAAGAAAGTGGCCTACCCACAGCCTCACATACAAGCCTGCCACTAGTGGAGCAGAAATGAGACCCTGGGCCTCCGTGTTCCAGAGTTGCTGCTTTTCTGCCTTTTCAGTGTCATCCACCTCCCGACTTTCTGCATGTCTACTCACAAAGCCTTTCTTTTTCATTTCTCAGAGTTGTCTGGAACCCAAGGCTGCCCCCCGTACGTTGCCTACCTCTCCCTTCAACTTGTGCACGCACCTGCGCTGATTCTCTGCCTAGGAGAGGGCCATGCAGCTGGAGATCAAAGTAGCCCTGAATTTCATCATCTCCTACCTGTACAACAAGCTGCCCCGGCGCCGGGCAGACCTGTTTGGCGAGGAGCTTGAGCGACTCTTGAAAAAAAATATGAAGGCCACTGGTACCCCGACAAGCCGCTGAAGGGCTCTGGCTTCCGCTGTGTCCACATCGGGGAGATAGTGGACCCCGTGGTGGAGCTGGCCGCCAAGCGGAGTGGCCTGGCAGTGGAGGACGTGCGGGCCAATGTGCCCGAGGAGCTGAGTGTCTGGATTGACCCTTTCGAGGTGTCCTACCAGATTGGTGAGAAGGGGGCTGTGAAAGTGCTGTACGTGGATGACAGCGAGGGCTGTGTTGCCCCCGAGCTGGACAAGGAGATCAAGAGCAGCTTCAACCCCGACGCCCAGGTCTTCGTACCCATCGGCAGCCAGGACAGCTCCCTGTCCAACTCTCCATCCCCGTCCTTTGGCCAGTCACCCAGCCCCACCTTCATCCCCCGCTCGGCCCAGCCCATCACTTTCACCACCGCCTCCTTTGCAGCCACCAAGTTTGGCTCCACCAAGATGAAGAAGGGGGGTGGGGCCACAGGTGGGGGTGGGGTGGCCAGCGGGGGTGCAGGCGGCCCACAGCCCCCACAGCAGCAGCCTCGCCTGGCCCGCTCTCCCACCAACAACCTGCTGAAGCAGAAGAGCCTGTCTCTGTCCCTGCATTCACTGAACTTCATCACCGCCAACCCAGCCCCTCAGTCCCAGCTCTCACCCAACGCCAAGGAGTTCGTGTACAATGGCGGTGGCTCACCCAGTCTCTTCTTTGACGGGGCCGATGGCCCGGGCAGTGGCTCGCCAGCCTCCTTTGGGGGCAGCGGCGCTGGCACCTGCAACAGCAGCAGCTTCGACGTGGCCCAGGTGTTTGGTGGTGGTGCCAACAGCCTCTTTCTGGAGAAGACACCCTTCGTGGAAGGCCTCAGCTACAACCTGAACACCATGCAGTATCCCAGCCAACCGTTCCAGCCCGTCGTGCTGGCCAACTGACCGCCTACCTGCCCACAGGGCCAGGAGCACCCAAGACCACAGGAAAGAGAAAGGAAAGGAAAGGCCAAAAAAGATGAAAAGCAAGATAACACAACAAGTTTCCAGTCTTCTCACTCTAACTTCTAGAAACAAGATCCAGCCCAGGCATGGAGTGGGAGGGGGCTTCTGAAGCAGCAAATTGGGTTTCGCTTGGCGCCCCCTGCTGTTTTCCTGCCTGCCTCTTGATTTATTTGGTTGGTTTGGGTTTTATATTTCTTTTTTTTTCTTTTTTACATGTAGTTTTCTATATAACATCTTTAATTAGTGGCTTCCTGTGCTAAGAATGGTCCAGATGTGAATTGCTGCTCCCTGCTCCCTGCTCCCTCCCTCCCTCCTTCACAAGCCTGGTTTAAAGCTGGTTTGTCCAAGCTTACAGGGAAGGAAGAGCTGCAGCTGGGGCCTGGCCCTCCTCAGAACAAGGAGAGACTGCCCCGTGTCACTGCCTTCATCACCCAGCTGTCCTGACTCAAAGCCATCCAACCTCAGCAGGCCTTCTTGGGCCCTGCCACCCAAATAGGTCTGACTCCAGCCCCCGCCCTCTCTCCGGCCTGGGCCTTAGGGAGCTGCCAGCAGGCCACCTGACACCCTCCCCGCTTGAGCTGATGTCTGTGACTCCAGGGAGGTTAGCAGTCTGTCTGGTGTCCCTTTCATCTCTGCCCTGTGGCCCCACACCATCATTCTCACTTGGCCCAGACAGTCACCAAGGCCCTGGAGCCCCAGCCATTGGCACAGGCGGCCTCTCCTATAGCCCCCTCTTGCCTGGGCCTGCACTGGTGGGCAGGGAGGTGGGGTGAGTGTCGGTGGTATGCGTGCGTGGTTTGCTGTCCTGTTGTATGGGATTCCAAGCCATGTGAAACTTGGCCTCTAGGTGTGACTCTGGGTTGCAGCAAGTGCTTATTTATGTGTGAAGTTGGGGAAAGGGCTGAGGGGGGCCTGTCGGTCCTTCCATGGTTTGCGTGGAGGGTGAGTCTGGCTGAGCCTGACACCCCCAGGGGAAGGCAGTGCAGAAACCACTGGTTTCCAACAAGATCCAGCCCAGGCATGGAGTGGGAGGGGGCTTCTGAAGCAGCAAATTGGGTTTCGCTTGGCGCCCCCTGCTGTTTTCCTGCCTGCCTCTTGATTTATTTGGTTGGTTTGGGTTTTATATTTCTTTTTTTTTCTTTTTTACATGTAGTTTTCTATATAACATCTTTAATTAGTGGCTTCCTGTGCTAAGAATGGTCCAGATGTGAATTGCTGCTCCCTGCTCCCTGCTCCCTCCCTCCCTCCTTCACAAGCCTGGTTTAAAGCTGGTTTGTCCAAGCTTACAGGGAAGGAAGAGCTGCAGCTGGGGCCTGGCCCTCCTCAGAACAAGGAGAGACTGCCCCGTGTCACTGCCTTCATCACCCAGCTGTCCTGACTCAAAGCCATCCAACCTCAGCAGGCCTTCTTGGGCCCTGCCACCCAAATAGGTCTGACTCCAGCCCCCGCCCTCTCTCCGGCCTGGGCCTTAGGGAGCTGCCAGCAGGCCACCTGACACCCTCCCCGCTTGAGCTGATGTCTGTGACTCCAGGGAGGTTAGCAGTCTGTCTGGTGTCCCTTTCATCTCTGCCCTGTGGCCCCACACCATCATTCTCACTTGGCCCAGACAGTCACCAAGGCCCTGGAGCCCCAGCCATTGGCACAGGCGGCCTCTCCTATAGCCCCCTCTTGCCTGGGCCTGCACTGGTGGGCAGGGAGGTGGGGTGAGTGTCGGTGGTATGCATGCGTGGTTTGCTGTCCTGTTGTATGGGATTCCAAGCCATGTGAAACTTGGCCTCTAGGTGTGACTCTGGGTTGCAGCAAGTGCTTATTTATGTGTGAAGTTGGGGAAAGGGCTGAGGGGGGCCTGTCGGTCCTTCCATGGTTTGCGTGGAGGGTGAGTCTGGCTGAGCCTGACACCCCCAGGGGAAGGCAGTGCAGAAACCACTGGTTTCCCAACTGTGGAGGGATCTGCACTTTCATTGGTTTTTGACCAAAAAAAAAAAAAAAAAAGGTTAGCAGTGAGGGCTAAGGAGACATCCGGTCTCTGATACCTAAGAGGAGAAGTCCCTGGATCAGACCCTCCTATTGTGTGATCTCAGCCCAGGGTGGGAACTGCTCCCCTGAGGACCTGGGGTGGAGGGGATGGGAGTTTGGGGTCAGCACCTGCGGTGGGCAGTCCTAAGCCTTGAATTGAGACTGATCTTTGGGCTGTTGTTGTTTTAGTACATTTCTTCCTCTGCCTGCTGGGGAACCTCCTGCCCTCCCCTCACTGCCCGATCCAGTCCCCCTGGGCCCTAATGCTCTGAGGACGTGATGGGCTGGACGGGCACGTGGCCCCCACCCCACCCCCACCTCTGCTGGAGAGAAGTTGTTTTTTTCGACCCGACCCCAACAGGCTAGCTTTCCACACCATGACACTTTGGCAAGTGGGTGTGGGCACCAGGGGCCCCATCCCCAGAAAGTCCCAAAGCCCTTGGCACGCCCCAGTGACCCCAGATGAGCAACTGCTGTGGCAGTGGGTCCTGCCCAGACAGACACTGCCAGCCTCCTCTCCCTGCAGTGGGCACCAGCTCTACCTCCCTGAGCAGGGCAATGCCCTGGCTCCTCAGCCTAGCACCATCTGTCCCCCTAGACTTCTCAGGGGCCAGCCCAATCTGGGCCACCCTCTCCCTAGCCCTCAGCTCCTGCACAGGTGACAGGCCCAGGCTGTTCTCTGGGAAAGGTTGGATGCTGCCTTATGCCCCCTCCCTGCCCTTCCCCCCACGCTCACGCACACAGGCACCCGCCGCACTGGTCGGCTCGTTTCTCACCACATACAGGGAAGGGGAGACCAACCCCTTAGTGTCTTTTGAAATAAGAAAAAATGTGTGTTCAGGGGCATGACTCCTGGGCTGGGCTCTTGGGCCCACTTCAGTGTGTCTGTCTCAAATCTAGGCATTTTTGCTTCAATTTTATTTTTTTTAAGAAAACAAAACCGAAATCTGCACTAATTTACCTGGTTTCGTAGGAAGACTTTTTTTTTTATTTTTTACATTTTTTGGTGTCCGTTTGTATTGAATAATTTGCTACATTTGTAAAATGTAAGAGGTATATAATATGTATATTTCTAACATAAAAAAAACGTAATTTTTTTCTTTTCAAGATTTTTTCTTAAAAAGAGGAGAGAAAGATATTTTTTCAGGAAAAACAAACTTTAAAATAAAAAAAGAGGAGAATAAAACCTATTTCTCCCCTTTCCCCATCCTCTCTCTGTCTACCCCTCTTTCCCAGGAACAAATCAAAAGGTGGATTGTCTTGTAAAGAATGTAAACTTTTTAGTCCAGAATGATGTCTTTTTCTCAATGCAGTGAGCTGTAGATTCTCTGGTGTGACCCCTAGGGATGGGAAGGGGGGCATTGAGGCAACACGCAGAGGAGCTTGGGGGAGCAGGGTAATGAACTTGTTTTCTTTAGTGAAGGAGGAATACAATCAAGCATTTTGTATTCAGAATGTTGTGCAATATTTTGGAATGGAACATTGGTGTGTTTAGAGATTTAGTTTAAAAACAAAACAAAAAGATTGATCAAATCTGTACAGTTTATATTGTTCCAGATTTTTTTAAGTTTGTATTAAAAGCATGATATATAATAACCTGCTGGCTCCCTGCTTGTTTTGTTCCGGGGCCCCTTTTGGGAGAGGGAGAGTTGGAAGTGACGACTGTCAGCTTCGAGAAATGACTGACCATCCTCACGTGAGCCCCTGGAGGGTCACAGTGTTGCGGGCCCCTTTTTATCATCTAGCCCATCAGCACAGGACACTTTGGGGTGCCCACTCCCACGCTGGAAACCGGTTCCATGAGGTGGGGAACTGCCCTGCTTCCTCTGCTGCGAGTGGTGAGAACAGGACACACCTGCTTGTGGAACAGCAGCCCAGGGAGGGCTCAGCCTCCAGCCTGCTCTCCACCTCAGGCTGCTAGACCCTTAAGAGTGGGCGAGGAGGAGAAGCGCCTACCTAGGTCAGGTTCCGTCCAAAAACCTGGTGCTTCTTGGCCGGGCGATTCCCAAGGTGCTTCAGGGGTAAAGAGGCCTAACTGATGCTTGGGCCTGGGGAGGAGCCGGCCCCCTGCCGTGCCATCTGCTGATTTTCTTAGGAACTCAGCCATCTCCTCTACCCTCTGCCATCTCTACCGTGGGACCTGGCACCTCCTCCCCAGCGGAGATACACACCAGCCCCACAAGGCCCACAGGATGAAGAGGGCAGCTGTGTTTGCTGAATCTTGTTTTACCCTCACAACAACCTGATGATAACAGGTATGATCTCCACAGTACAACTGAGAAATGGCCTCCATGTTAGACTACCTGCTAAATTCATAGAACCGATAAATGGGGAAGTCGATTTTTTGACCCATGTGTGGCCTTTTTATAAAACTATGGTAACTGCCACGGAAGAGTGACACGGGGTGGGCATGGGAGGTCTGCTCTTGCCCCTCCATCCAGGCTGGGGCAGGGCACAAGCGGCTCTTCTGGGGCATCAGCAGGATGAGGGTTTCCTCAGGCCCCTAACTGCTCCCCCCAAACAGGACACCACCAATCCCTGCCCACCCAAGGGTGTGGACTGGACCTAGAAGCTCTCAAGCCAGGCACCACTCTGCACGAGGTACCAGGAGCCCTTGATGTCCAGCCCCTCAACTCCAGAGCCTGTTGAGGAGTGAGGCTCCAGTCCAGGGTGCCAGGCCTGGCAGAGGTCTCCCTTTCCCCAGCCCTGGCAGGGAGAAGCCCAGCCTGTCTCTGTGTCCCTGGGCTCAGGCAGCCCATTGCCTGTGGGCCCCAGGGCCCCTCACATGTTCACCCCTGTTTATGTTAATATAAATGAAACACCTAGCACAGACCCTGCTAGAGCTGGGGTCCCCAGCTACTCAGTCCCACTTCCTGGGCACGTGCCAGGGAGCTGACAGGCCTGGCAGAGGCACCTGGAGGCCCAGTTCAGGTGCCAAGATCGCCTCCCCCAGCCAGCCCCTCCAGCTGAAAGAACAAACGCCAGGGTCCTGGTGGCTCAGTGGTAGAGAATCCACTTGCCAGTGCAGAAGACACCGGTTTGGTCCCTGATCCGGGAAGATCCCACATGCCACGGAGCAGCTAAGCCCATGCGCCACAACTACTGAGCCTGTGCTTGAGAGCCCGGGAGCTGCCACTCCTGAGCCCACAGGCTGCAACTGCTGTAACTCAGGAGCCTCGAATGCCTGCTTCACACGAGAAGCCACTGCAATGAGAAGCCCACGCGCTGCAAAGAGAGTAGACCAGACTCCAGATTTGAACACGCCTCCAAATTCTCCACAGCTCAGGCACAGACATGATTGGTTCATATGGCCATGCGTCCATTTAATCATCAACGGCTGGCTCCTAAGTGGGGCAGGGGGAGACCTGGGGGTCAAGGGAGAAAGAACGTAGACCCAGAATTCCTTGGGGAAAAGGCTCATTTATTCACAAATGCTCCGTGAGTACCCACTGCCCTGGGCTCAGGGGGACAGCAGTGACAGGATGGGTGTGCACAGGGGGCCTGGGAGCCCAGGGATGGGGGGGGCGAAGAAAAGTCAGGAAGGGGCAGAGCAAGGCCATGGCGCCTCCCCAGGGAATGTGTCAAGAGGGCACCCAGCAGGGAGGCATCTGGATCTGCTCCCTGAGAAAAATGAGGTTTCCAGTCCCAACCCTGCCACTCCCGAGCTGGGTGACCTCAAGCAACCACTCCACCTACTCAGGGGCCTCAGTTCCCCCACCTCTAAAATGGGGATAATAATTACACCTACTTGTGAAAATTAACTACAATAGTGAGTGGGAAATGCTGAGCATGGTTGCTGGCCTAGAGTAAATGACAAGTATCATTTCATCATCAAGGCCATAATCATCCATCCTCAAACACCACCAGCCAAGGAGTCCAGGAGGCTTCCTTGATTCAGCACACAAGCAGAAACCCAGCCCTGCCAACAGCAGGACTAGGCTGAGGTGGGAAAAAGAGACTCCATTCTCAGGGCAGACGCTAGGCTGGCCGCCAGCCTGCCCAGCAAGGCAGTGTCCTGGGAAGGATGCCGGACACTCCGGATGTGAGCCCCGAAACCACCTGGGAGTTTCTCCCTGGAGAGCAGGTGGGCGGGGAGGGGTGAGTCATGGCGGCGGGAGAACCCGGCTCCATTCGCCACCGCCTGCCTGAATCAGTGCCAGGCCCTGAGGCCAAGGGGATGCCGCTGTCTGGGCCCCTCACTGCCACCACCCCCCAGTGAGTCATGGGGTGGAGGGCCACATGCCTGTGCTCCGTCCTCCCTTCCCTGGATCTGGCCACTCTGGCCAAGTTCTGAGTGGGCAGGGCCTAAGGGCAGGCTGGGACCCGCCTGGGCAACAGGAACCTGCTGATTTGCTGGGTTTTAATTTGGGGAATTTCATCTGCCAGTGAAAGAAATGGGTCCTCATAGCTGCCGACTCTGTGTAACCTCAGATATCTGTCTTTCCCCTTGACTTCTGTTCCATTTGTACAAGAGGCAGTGAGTCTCGGCCCCTGTCCAGCTAGGCCACTGGGGCTGGACCCTGGGCCAGCACCTCTTCCTGCCCCATTAGGTCCCGAGCCCTAGAGAGGGCCCTGGACCATGGGCTGTGGCACCTTCCCCAGAGAGGGGAGCAAAGAGCGATGGGCTGAGAGCCCCGCGGGCATGAGGACTGACTCAGAATCCTGCTGGGCTGTGGCAGGGCTGGGTGAGTCCAGGGAGGCGAAGATGCCTGGCCCAGCCACCTGGACATCTGGCTTCTGAGGCCGGCTCTGCCCTCACCTGCAGTAGGAAATCACCCAACATTCAAGGTTTACCATTCTACACTATATGGAGCCCCCATTAGTGCTGGACATGGTTCCAGGCATGCAGCATGCGGGTAGTTCCCCAACCAGGGATGGAACTGGTACTTTCTGCATTGGGAACATGGAATTGTAACCACTGGACCACCGGGGAAGTCCCCCAGGTGTCTCCATGAAGCTATTTTCTATGAAGCACACACATACAAAGAAAGTGATGGATATATCAGATGATGAGGCTGCTCCACTAAGACAATCAAAACTGCGGATGGCAGCCAGTGACCAAGTAACCCCTTGAGATTGGCTGGTCGAGGGAAAGCAAACCATCCCAAGGAGGGAGCTTTCAACCTGCAACCTGAATTACAAGAGTGCTAGCAGAGAGAACAGCAGAAGAGTCAGCCACATCCACGGGTGAGGCAGGAACAAGCACGGTGTGCCTAGGGAATGAGAAGACCAGCCATAAACAAGAGACTGGAGAAGGAAGTGGCAACCCACTCCAGTACTCTTGCCTGGAAAATCCCATGGACAGAGGAGTGTGGTGGGCTACAGTCCATGGGGTCACAAAAGAGTCAGACACAACTTAGTGACTAAACATCAGCAAGAGATAGGCAAGCAGCACAAGAGGAGGTTGAAGAAGTTCTCAGGGCAACATCATGGGTCCCCCAGCCCAGATGGCGAGCTGGGATCTAATCTCCAATGTCAGTGTTGTCACTCATCCCCAGGTTGCCCCACCTGCTCAGGCCTGGAGCAGAGAGAAAGAGTTCTCTCACATCTTCAATCAACAAACCTTCCCAGAGCCCCTTCTCCGTGGCAGGTCCTGA
The DNA here is from genome assembly GCA_006408675.1 of Madoqua kirkii. Classification (NCBI taxonomy): domain Eukaryota; kingdom Metazoa; phylum Chordata; class Mammalia; order Artiodactyla; family Bovidae; genus Madoqua; species Madoqua kirkii. Next base: position 11,616 of record SJYC01050547.1, on the reverse strand, counting down.
CCTGGGCTCTGGGCATGGGCCTGCTGGAGGACACGGGAACTACTGGTGGAGTGAAGGCACTTCCCTGCTGGTCCAGTGATTAAGACTCCGCATTTCCATTCCAGGCCCAGCTCCAGGGCAGAAGGATGCTCAGGGAGCCATAGGTGCCCCATTGAAGGTGAAAGTGTCCGACTCTTTGTGATCCCATGGACTGTAGCCCACCAGACTCCTCCATCCTTGGAATTTTCCAGGTAAGAGTACTAGAGTGGGTTGCCGTTTCCTTCTCCAAGGGAACTTCCCAACCCAGGGATCAAACCCAGGTCTCCCACATTCCAGGCGGACACTTCAGCCTCTGAGCCACCAGGGAAGCCTAAAGGCTCTGCAGAGGGCTGATAGAGGGCCATGGGGAGCAGCTGCAGCCCAGCACACATGCCAAGTACAATGGCACCTAGACTCAGCGCTGAGGGGCTCCCTGCAGTGGGTAGAGAGGCAGGAAAAGAAACAAGACGGAAAGCAGAGACGCGAGGGAGTAACGCTGTGGGCACAGTGAGTGCAGATGACCTCCTTCACGAAGCGACAGAGATATCCAGAGGGTGGAAAAGTCAAACTAAAATTATAAGACGTCTAAACGAAAGCAGAAGAGAAACTTTCTTGGCTGTCCAGTGGTTGAGAATCCGTCTTCCTGCAGGGGACTCAGGTTCCATCCCTGTTCAGGAACTAAGATCCATATGCTGCAGGACGCTAAGCCCATGCACCACAAGTACTGAGCCCACTGGCCCTAAAGACTGGCCCGCAACGAGAGAAACCTGTTCACTGCCACGAGAAGCCCTTCCGCCACAAGTAGAGAAAGCCTGCACACCAAAACGAAGACTCTGTGCAAGAAAAATTTTTAAGGAAAGAGAAGAGAAAATCTTTGTGATCTTAAGTTATACAGAGATTTCTTAGACTCCAAAAGAATGATCCATAACAGACTGATAAGTTGGACTTTATCAAAATAAAAAACTTCCCTTAGATACTATTAAGAGAATAAAAAGACAAGCTACAGACTGGAAGAAGACATTTGCAAAACAAAATCTTTGTAAGAGTTTTCATAGAGAATCCATGAGGAACTTTCAAGACTCAACTATACTATGTCACAGTATGTATACAAGTATCAAATCATTATGTTGCACACCTGAAACTAACACAATGTTACAAGTCAGTTATCAAGGCAGTTTCCAACTGCCCTGGAGGTCCAGTGGTTAAGAATCCGCCTGCCAGTGCCAGGAGACATAGGTTTGAGGAATTAGTAACTATTATACACTGCTGGCGGAGAAGGCAATGGCACCCCACTCCAGTGGAAGGAAATGGATGGAGGAGCCTGATGGGCTGCAGTCCATGGGGTCGCTAAGAGTCGGAAACGACTGAAGTGATTTAGTAGCAGCAGCAGCAGCATACACTGCTGGTGGAAATGGAAAATGGCACAACCACTTTGGAAAATAATTTAGAATATTCTTTAAAAGTTAAGCATTTATCTACAACATGATCCCCCCCCTCATTCCATTCTATTCACCAAGAAGAAAAGGAAATAAATGTCCATACAAAGACTTATATACAAATGTTTATAGCTTTATGTGTTAGTCCTAAACTGTAGGCAACCCAAATGTCCTCCAGGAGGTGAATGACAACATCATGGGTCCCCCAGCCCAGATGGCGAGCTGGGATCTAATCTCCAATGTCAGTGTTGTCACTCATCCCCAGGTTGCCCCACCTGCTCAGGCCTGGAGCAGAGAGAAAGAGTTCTCTCACATCTTCAATCAACAAACCTTCCCAGAGCCCCTTCTCCGTGGCAGGTCCTGACCTGGGCTCTGGGCATGGGCCTGCTGGAGGACACGGGAACTACTGGTGGAGTGAAGGCACTTCCCTGCTGGTCCAGTGATTAAGACTCCGCATTTCCATTCCAGGCCCAGCTCCAGGGCAGAAGGATGCTCAGGGAGCCATAGGTGCCCCATTGAAGGTGAAAGTGTCCGACTCTTTGTGATCCCATGGACTGTAGCCCACCAGACTCCTCCATCCTTGGAATTTTCCAGGTAAGAGTACTAGAGTGGGTTGCCGTTTCCTTCTCCAAGGGAACTTCCCAACCCAGGGATCAAACCCAGGTCTCCCACATTCCAGGCGGACACTTCAGCCTCTGAGCCACCAGGGAAGCCTAAAGGCTCTGCAGAGGGCTGATAGAGGGCCATGGGGAGCAGCTGCAGCCCAGCACACATGCCAAGTACAATGGCACCTAGACTCAGCGCTGAGGGGCTCCCTGCAGTGGGTAGAGAGGCAGGAAAAGAAACAAGACGGAAAGCAGAGACGCGAGGGAGTAACGCTGTGGGCACAGTGAGTGCAGATGACCTCCTTCACGAAGCGACAGAGATATCCAGAGGGTGGAAAAGTCAAACTAAAATTATAAGACGTCTAAACGAAAGCAGAAGAGAAACTTTCTTGGCTGTCCAGTGGTTGAGAATCCGTCTTCCTGCAGGGGACTCAGGTTCCATCCCTGTTCAGGAACTAAGATCCATATGCTGCAGGACAGCTAAGCCCATGCACCACAAGTACTGAGCCCACTGGCCCTAAAGACTGGCCCGCAACGAGAGAAACCTGTTCACTGCCACGAGAAGCCCTTCCGCCACAAGTAGAGAAAGCCTGCACACCAAAACGAAGACTCTGTGCAAGAAAAATTTTTAAGGAAAGAGAAGAGAAAATCTTTGTGATCTTAAGTTATACAGAGATTTCTTAGACTCCAAAAGAATGATCCATAACAGACTGATAAGTTGGACTTTATCAAAATAAAAAACTTCCCTTAGATACTATTAAGAGAATAAAAAGACAAGCTACAGACTGGAAGAAGACATTTGCAAAACAAAATCTTTGTAAGAGTTTTCATAGAGAATCCATGAGGAACTTTCAAGACTCAACTATACTATGTCACAGTATGTATACAAGTATCAAATCATTATGTTGCACACCTGAAACTAACACAATGTTACAAGTCAGTTATCAAGGCAGTTTCCAACTGCCCTGGAGGTCCAGTGGTTAAGAATCCGCCTGCCAGTGCCAGGAGACATAGGTTTGAGGAATTAGTAACTATTATACACTGCTGGCGGAGAAGGCAATGGCACCCCACTCCAGTGGAAGGAAATGGATGGAGGAGCCTGATGGGCTGCAGTCCATGGGGTCGCTAAGAGTCGGAAACGACTGAAGTGATTTAGTAGCAGCAGCAGCAGCATACACTGCTGGTGGAAATGGAAAATGGCACAACCACTTTGGAAAATAATTTAGAATATTCTTTAAAAGTTAAGCATTTATCTACAACATGATCCCCCCCCTCATTCCATTCTATTCACCAAGAAGAAAAGGAAATAAATGTCCATACAAAGACTTATATACAAATGTTTATAGCTTTATGTGTTAGTCCTAAACTGTAGGCAACCCAAATGTCCTCCAGGAGGTGAATGGCTGAACAAACCCTAGTAATCCACACTACGGAAAACTACTCAGCAATTAAAAAAAAAAAGTACTGATACATGAATGAAGCTCAAAATATTAATGCTGAGTGAAAGAGCAAAAAAAAAATACAGTTTGAATCTGCTTATGGAAAATTCTAGAAAATGTAAACTAATCAGGTCGCAAAAGAAAGGTAAGTGGTTGTTTGGGGACAGGAGGAGGAGGGGAAGGGGCAGAAGGGGGGATTAAAGAGGGGAACATAGGAATTTTGGGGGAGTGACTGAAATTTTTATGTTTTGACATATTATATATTATGAAACCACCATCACTGTTTATCAATTATTCCTCGATAAAGCTGTGAGACAAGTCATAGTCCCTGCCCACACTGGACTCATGTTCCAGTGGGCAAGACAGATAGTAATCGTGATAAACAAATGAGAAAAATACCCTAGAGAATCAAAGCCACATGGCGAGAACTTGGCAGAGGGGGCAGCGGGAGCCATGGGGGACGGAGCCTCGGTGTTCCTCCCCTCTCTGTGCCCCCACTCCTCAAGGCAGCCCCCTGCCTGCCCCACTCTCTGTGAACTCTCAGCTCTCAGCCACTGCGGGGCTTTGCCCAAACCCTCGCCTATCTCTGCAGCTCAGCTTTCTTAGCCCTGGGCCGCGAGGGGCAGGGAGACAAGGCCTGGCCTCTTGGTTCTCTGCCCAAGGGGGCCTCTCACCTGGGCCTGGCTGGATTTGGGGACAGGGACAGGCAGAGCAAAACTACCAGGGGCAGGGAAACATGCTTCTCAGGAACCCAGCTGGCTTCGTGGGAAAGGCACACCAGGGAGCCTGTCTCTCTGGACTGGGGTCATCTGCTAGGGAGAGGGCATGGTTTGGAGCAGCGGGCACCCCTCCTCAGCAGGACTCACAGAGAGGCAGGAGGGGCCAAGGCGTGCCAGGCCCGGGGACAGGGAAGGCTGGCCTGAGGCCCAGAGGGGTGGAGCAGGAGGTCATCGGCCAGGGGCGAGGGGCCCACTTGGCCCTCTCTCTGGACACAATGTCCTGGACTGCTCCACAGCTTGGCTGTCGGACAGGGAACAGTGGCTGGCAGAGGGTTCTGGCAGCCAGCCCAGTGCGGGGGGAGCAGCCTGGCCCAAGCAAAGGCTGGTTCTTACAACCTGTCCTGCCACCTTGGGCAAGGAGTGGACCAGCTTATCCAGGAGGCAGGCAGGGGGCCTGGCACCCTGTGGGGACCTCAGCAATCCTTCCCTACACTGGGCCTTAGTGGCTGCATGTCACCCGCAGCGGCTGTCACTGGAGCTAAGTTCGCCAAGAACATAGAACCCTGAAAACCAAGGTCCTGTCCCTCACTGCTGTGGCCTGAGGCAGTTCACAACCTCCCTGAGACACAGAGCTCCATCTGGAAAATGGCATCGACTTCCTTGGGCTTTAGTACTTGAAAGCATTTAGGATACTTACCCTCACAGAGGAAGCCCTTGATGGAATAGTTTGCTATAATTGGGTAATGCTGAAACACAGGAGACAAGGGTTCAATCCCTGGGTGGGGAAGATCCCCTCGCGGGGGTGGGGAACGGCAACCCACTCCAGTATTCTTGCTTGAAAAATCCCATGGACAGAGGAGTCTGATGGGCTATGGTCAATGGGGTCACAACAAGTCAGACACAGCTGAGTGAGTGGGTACACGCGTGTGCATACACACACACACATGCAGGCACACACGGAAAGCATTCAGGATAGTCACCCTCACAGAGGGAACCACTGATGGAACAGTTTGCTATAGTCACAATATAACAACATTTATATCAATATATTGAGGGCCTCCCGGGTGCCAGGAAAGCAGGCTTTATCACCTTCCTTTAACAGGTGAGGAAACTGAGATGTAAAACAAAGGGACACAGATGATATCAAGGACCAGTGGCCCCCCCAGGGGAACCCAGCTTCCCCCAACAGGGAGGAGCTTGACGGGTGGACCCTGGGGCTTCCCTCTGCAGAGCAGAATGATGGAGGGGGCAAGGGGGTCTTAGACACTCAGCAGCAGAACCGAGACCACGCTTGCTTCCCTTAGGACTCTCTTGGCGGAGAGCAGACCAGACTGTGAGCCAAGGTACTCAGCAAGGTTTGGGGGCAGGTCAGGGGAGAGATGTTTTCCCTCATCCAGCAAATACGGATGGAGGGAAAGACAGACTGATGCTGTTGCATGCGGCCTCCGGAGCTGGACTGCCAGACTTTGCACTCAGACACTGTCACCTGTGAGATGCGTGTGGCCTGGGGACTCCTGGTTTTCCCACTGAAAGTGCCTTTGCGCCTGGGCAGACCAAGACTTTTGATCACCTGCCTGGAGGAGTTACTCCACTGCTTGCTATCAGCTGTAAAAGGGCACCAGTTCTCACCTCAACCTGCTGTTTGAAGGTAAAATGAACATACAGCCCTGCGCTCACACTCCAGGCCCGATAAAGGGGAGCAGGGCTAGAGGCATTTCATCTCATCCTGGCAGAGGCTAAGCCAGAGGGAAGGGAGATGTGAGTACCTCCAGTTGCAGATGAGAGACTGAGGCTCCCATTGTGTCTAAGCACCACAAAGGTCTGGACAGATATCTCTCTCATCCCAAAGCCTGCTTGTAGAAGGTCCTCAAAACATGTTGGGAGGTCTACTTCAGAGAGTGCAAACAAGGGTGGCACTGCACGGAACCCTCGGGTGCTCCCAGGGGTCTTGTGGGAGGGCAATTGGGCAGGGTCTGCTGTGCGTCACCAGCGGCCCCTGCAGATCAGCCCCACCTGCAGCTGCCAGCCAGGCCACAGGGCAGACCGGGACCACGTGCTCCCTGGGCAAAAGCCAAGGTCCACTGGGAGCTGACTGGCCGGGCAGGGGCACCGCCTACCAGTCCAGCGCCAGGCCCAGGCCCTGCACTGTGTCAGGTCCTGGGAGGGGTGAGTGGAGGACAGTTCATAGTTACCTTGTTAAGTACCCAGCAGGTGCTGACATGCAGGGTTCTTCCCTAGGACATGAAAAGAAGGGCCCGTGAGCAGCCCCATTTCCTAGGTGGGGACACTGAGACCCAGGCAATTTACCCAAGGTCACTCAGAAGGTGGGGGGAGGGATCAGTCACCACTGTGCCTCACTGCCTGACTTTAGAATTCAAGATACTGGTGGCCCACGCACAGTGCGGAAGAGATTCCTCAGCAGGGGCCCTCCAGAGCCCCCAGGGTCAAGGCCAGAGAGGGAACTTTTGTTCAGAGGAGGAAGCCTCGGGCCCCACCCGGAGCTGGGGCTCTCACCGCAATCTAGGCTCCTCCGGGGGCCCCAAGATCCGGACGAGAGCGGTCACTCCCATCCCCCCGTGCACCGCCCCATTCGCTGTGCTCTGCTAGACAGCTGCCTCAGTTTCCCCTCTGGCGTTAAGTAGAAGGGAGAAGTGCTGGGAGAGGAAAACTGACTCCGAGAGACAGGGCCCAGGCCGCTCTTTTGCTAGACCCCAGCAGAGAGCGATAGGGAGGGCGCAGGGAAGGGGCGGGGTTACGTAACCGATGGCGCGGGACGGCGCGAGGGCCCTTGCAGGGTGGGGCAAGCGCCGGGGCGGGGCGGGGCGAACGTCAGGGCGGGGCGGGGCGAACGTCAGTGCAGGCGGGGAAGGGGAGTGGAGCCGCTGGAGGAAGAGCAGTTCCCGGGAAGAGCTCGGCTGTTCCGTCCTCTCGACACCAGGGTAGCCCCCTCCGCGCCCCTCCATCCCTCCACCTCCCGCAACCCTGTCCTCGGCCCCAGAGAGCTGGCGTACCAGGGGGGGGCCTGACACTGGGGAGACCAAGGCCTAAAGCAGAATCGGCGAAGTCGCCGAGGCCGGGCCTGGGCGTGCGGAGGGGCCGAGGCCGCTCCCCGGGGCGTGGGGGAGCCCTGTACTCAGCCCCTCACTGGCTCCTCATTGCCCGGCCTTGGCGCCGCGCAGCCTCCTCTCCAGAGCCTGACCCGGCCTGGTCACTCCTCCCGCTTGGGCCTGGCTTGGAAGCTCGGTAACGACTCGGCCCCGCCTCGAGGCCCGGAGGTTCCCCCGCACCCCGCCCCTCCCCACCGTCCCTAAGGTCACCCGGGACCCGAGGGAGCTCCCGGCCCTCTGGAGCGCCTCTGCCTCCCCCGCTCGCCGGCGGCGGTTCCTGCCTCCCTGCTCGCACTTACTTCATACACCCGGCCTCGCTGTTATTTATAACCGCGTCTGTCTCCCCAGCACCGAGGGGAGGCGGCTGCAAGCCCGGCGCTGAGGCCTGCACACGCAGCTGGTGCAGCCAATGCGGGCCTCTGGGCCCACCTTTGGCGTGTAGACGGAGGAAGCCCTGCACCTAAACGTGGCAACTACCATCCGAGGTCATCCCCAGCCCCAGGTCCCTCCTGGACGGCACTGGCTCTCCCTCCCTGGTGGTCATGGCATCCCAGGAAGCTCCAAAAGTAGGATCCTTGGGGCCACTGGAGGGCTTCTTGCAATGTGCATTCCGGGGTTCTGCTCCAGGTCCCTTTGTGTGGGCCTCCCGGGAATGACGTCTGGGATTCTACATTTGAAGCACCTTCCCTGGCAGAATTCTGAGCTTTCTAAGATTTGGGAACGGTCTGTCCTGTGGTTGCTTTTGGGGAAGGGAGAAAGCAGACAGCAGGAGGGTTTGATGGAGCAGGATGGAAAGGAGAAGTTCAGTTCAGCTCAGTCACTCAGTGGTGTCAGAGTCTTGGGACCCCATGAACCGCAGCTCGCTAGGCCTCCCTGTCCATCACCAACTCGGAGTCCACCCAAACCCACGTCCATTGAGTCCGTGATGCTATCCAACCATCTCATCCTGTGTCGTCCCCTTCTCCTCCTGCCCTCAATCCCTCCCAGCATCAGGGTCTTTTCCAATGAGTCAGCTCTTTGCATGAGGTGGCTGAAGTACTGAAGTTTCAGCTTTAACATCTGTCCTTCCAGTGAACACCAAGGACTGATCTCCTTTAGGATGGACTGGTTGGATCTCCTTGCTGTCCAAGGGACTCTCAAGAGTCTTCTCCAATACCACAGTTTAAAAGCATCAATTCTTTGGCACTCAGCTTTCTTTATAGTCCAACTCTCACATCCATACATGACTACTGGAAAAACCATAGCCTTGACTAGATGGACTTTTGTTGGCAAAGTAATGTCTCTGCTTTTCAATATGCTGTCTAGGTTGGTCATAACTTTCCTTCCAAGGAGTAAGCGTCTTTTAATTTCATGGCTGCAGTCACCATCTGCAGTGATTTTGGAGCCCCCCCAAAATGAAGTCTGACACTGTTTCCACTGTTTCCCCATCTATTTCCCATAAAGTGATGGGACCAGATGCCATGATCTTTGTTTTCTGAATATTGAGTTTTAAGCCAACTTTTTCACTCTCCTCTTTCACTTTCATCAAGGGCTCTTTAGTTCCTCTTCACTTTCTGTCATGAGGGTGGTGTCATCTGCGTATCTGAGGTTACTGATATTTCTTAGCAATCTTGATTCCAGCTTGTGCTTCCTCCAGCCAAGCGTTTCTCATGATGTATTCTGCATGTAAGTTAAATAAGCAGAGTGACAATATACAGCCTTGACATACTCCTTTTCCTATTTGGAACCAGTGTTGTTCCATGTCCAGTTCTAACTGTTCCTTCCTGACCTGCATATAGTTTCTCGAGAGGCAGGTCAGGTGGTCTGGTATTCCCATCTCTTTCAGAATTTTCCACAGTTGATTGTGATCCACACAGTCAAAGGCTTTGGCATAGTCAATAAAGCAGAAATAGATGGTTTTCTGGAACTCTCTTGCTGTTTCGATGATCCATCAAAGAGGTTAGGGCAGAGCAATTAAGGGCCTTGGGGGAGGGTACACTGGGGGACTTGGCCAGGAATGAATTGTGGCCTTCATGCTACATTCCCAACCCCATCAGAAAAGCCAACTAAGGGATACAACAGATCCCACCATTCTCTTGCAAAATGGGCCTTGCCCCCACCTTATAAGGCTCAATCTAATTCGTTCATCCAAGCTGGGTTTGGAGTAGTGCTCGGCCTTAAGACTTGCCAGTCCAGGAAGAGAGGCAGGCAGCAAACAGCAGTTACCGTCACAATGATAACTGTGATCTGATGGAGCAATGATGGCTCACAGTGGAATTGTGAAGGATGAATAGGAGCTCCCCACAAAGATACGATACAGAAGGGGGCATTCCAGCAGCGGGAACATCTTGTTCAACTGCTCAGTGGCCTGAAATAGCAATCTCTGAAGGAATCTATGAGCAGTTCAGCAGGTCTGAGTGTCAGGAACATGGTGAGAGATGAGGCTGGATGTTCAGGGAGACTCCTGGCCAGGCTGAGCGGACAGACGTGGTCCTGAGTGGGGGCTTGGAGCCCACAGAGGAGGGATGGGAGGGAGCCCGAACAGGACACCCTGACAGCAGTGGTGGCACGACTTCCCTCCCGCCTCTTCCCTGTATCCCCATGGCAGCCATCCATACCGCCCCCACCCGGCTCCAGACGCTCAAACCGGGGACTGCCGGGAGCGCCGGGACCCCATCCGCACCAGGCGTGATGTGCTGCGAGGCCTGGAGTCGGTGATTCTGTGCTCCTGCGTTTCAGTTTCCTCATCTGGAAAACGGAGGCAGCACTGAGCCCTGCCAGTCCCTCCTCCAGATCAGACTACGTTTGTTTTGAACAGTGTTGAGCGTGGTCCTGGTCCTGGGGGCGTTTGCTTACTTGGTGCCTCCCCCTGCCCTCGTCCAAGTGAGCCTTCTCCCCAAATGGTTCCCCACCCCATGCCCACTAGACGTCAAGAGTCACTACTTGAGGGCCAGCACTGCTAGCTTCCAGTTCTGGAGCTGCCAAATCCCTCAAAGAAGGCGGCTTCAGGCAAGTTCCCTGGGCCTCAGTTTTCTCAAATGCAAAATGAAATACTCCTGAGTGTTGGGGAAGGAGGGGCCCCGGGCAGCCCCTCTGGACGGTGACAGCCTAGGCTGGCTCTCCCCAAATGCAAACAGCGCCTAGCTGCAGAAAGGGCAGATGAGGACCCCTCCACCCTGCCGTGTCCCCCATCTCCAGCCCTGCCAGGGACATCCTGTGCCCTGGTGATGTCACCAGGGCCTGGGAGCCGTGGCCGGCTGTGGCTGACAGCACTCAGGGTTTATTTTTAAACTCTCAGGGCTTAGTCAGCTCCTGCCCCCTCTGACCCCACCCCACCTCACACTGCCTACCCTGTCTCCCACAGCCCTGCTGAGTCCCCAGCCCTTCCTTGAAAGTTCTCTCCACACATGTTCTGCTGTCTGACTGCATCCACCAGGCTTCTGAGGGCCACAGGGAGCCAGGCCATTGGTCAAATATATCTGACCACCAAATCCAGACCTGCCAGAGTAAACGGATGGGCCCCTGGAGGTGGATCACAGGCCCCTGTGCCTCCTGGAGCCCAGAGAGGATAAGGGGCTTGCCAGGGTCCCACTGCCAGGGCTGGAAGGTCATCAGGCTCTATGCTGCTGCTGCTAAGTCGCTTCAGTCATGTCCGACTCTGTGCGACCCTGTAGATGGCAGCTCACCAGGCTCCCCCATCCCTGGGATTCTTCAGGCAAGAACACTGGAGTGGGTTGCCATTTCCTTCTCCAATGCATGAAAGTGAAAAGTGAAAGGGAAGTCGCTCAGTTGTATCTGACTCTTTGCGACCCCATGAACTGCAGCCTACCAGGCTCCTCCATCCTTGGGATTTTCCAGGCAAGAGTACTGGAGTGGGGTGCCATTGCCTTCTCTGATCAGGCTCTATCAGTTCACTTCAGTTCATTCACTCAGTTGTGTCTGGCTCTTTGCGACCCCATGAATTGCAGCATGCCAGGACTCCCTGCTCATTACCATCTCTCAGAGTTCACTCAGACTCACGTCCATCAAGTCCATGATGCCATCTAGCCATCTCATCCTCGGTTGTCCCCTTCTCCTCCTGCCTCCAATCCCTCCCAGCATCAGAGTCTTTTCCAATGAGTCAACTCTTCACATGAGGTGGCCAAAGTACTGGAGTTTCAGCTTTAACATCTGTCCTTCCAAAGAAATCCCAGGGTTAATCTCCTTCAGAATGGACTGTTTGGATCTCCTTGCAGTCCAAGGGATTCTCAAGAGTCTTCACCAACACCACAGTTCAAAAGCATCAATTCTTAGACGCTCAGCTTTCTTCACAG
>SJYC01050546.1:0-18883 GCA_006408675.1 Madoqua kirkii | reverse complement strand
GAAGACTGGAGTGGGCTGCCATTTCCTTCTCCAGGGGATCTTCCATACCAAGGATCGGTTTGGTGAAACACGAAGTGTATCTCCCATCAAAATTCATATAGATCCCAAAAATACTTCTTCCCAGAACTGATACTTATAACTAAAGGGCTTCCTTTCCATTACTGTCTGATGGTTCAGGCAGTAAAGAATCCTCCTCCATGGGGTCACAAAGAGGTGGACACTACTAAGCACATAAGTAAAGAAAGGGCTTATCAGGTGGCTCAGTGGTAAAGAATCTGCCTGCCAATACAGGAGATTCGGATTCAATCCCTGGGTTGGAAAGATCCCCTGGAGCAGAAAATGGTAACCCACTCCAGTATTCTTGCCTGGAAAATTTCGAGAGGAGCCTGGTAGGCTATATAGTCCAAGAGGTCGCAAGGAGTCAGACACAACTCAACGACTGAGCACAAACACTAGCGTAAGTAAAGAAGCCCTTTGAGGAATAAAGCCCATCATAGAATATATAATATAATAAGCCCATAATAGAAGATTACCAAGTTCAAAGACTCATTATCCCTAGTACTAACCATTGTAACTCTCCCAGTTTACCAGTGAGAACAAGCGGAAGTTTGTCCAGGACCTCTAGGCAATAAACAACACTGTTATGCCTTGAAACTGTTGTTTCTAATTTCATATATACTGAAATCCTTTCCCATGCCCATTGTTGCAAATTATTTAACTATTGTTTCTAACTTCGTATATACTAAAATCCTTTCCCATGCCCATTGTTTGCAAGTTATTTACTGTAAATGATTTACGTAGTACATTCTTTAGAATTCCAGTTGATGAAGTTAACCAATATCTTTTTGCCTTCACTTGGGAAGAAAAATAATTCTCCTGGACTGTAATTCCTCAGGGTTTTATTGAGAGTCCTTTCTATTTCTCACAAATCCTGAAGGTTGACCGGAAGGATAAAAAGTTCCCTAGGGGTCCTATTTTGTTGCAAGATGTGGATGATTTGCTACTTTGTTCTCCATCTCAAACCTCCTCACAGGAGCCAGCATCTCCTTGCTAAAACTTTTAGCCTTAAAAAGAAAAATCACAGCTTGCCCAAATCCAGGTTTGATATTAGGTCATCTGATACAGAAAAAGAGCTGATACCTAGATAGATCCAGATAGAGTTCATGATGTCTTCAGTTTCCCCAAATCTAAAACTAAGCACCGACAGCAAGGTTTTCTTGAGCTAACTGCTCATCGCCGAAACTAAGCTCCAAATTTCTGTCTTATGCCTAAACCTCTATACCTTTTGGAGAAGGCAATGGCACCCCACTCCAGTATTCTTGCCTGGAAAATCCCACGGACAGAGGAGCCTGGTAGGCTACAGTCCATGGAGTCGCTAAGAGTCAGACACCACTGACTGACTTCATTTTCACTTTTCACTTTCACTTTCATGCACTGGAGAAGGACATGGCAACCCACTCCAGTGTTCTTGCCTGGAGAATGCCAAGGATGCGGGAGCCTGGTGGGCTACCGTCTATGGGGTCGCACAGAGTCAGACACGACTGGAGCGACTTAGCAGCAGCAGCAGCTATACCTTTTACTAAACTATAACACCCAATCCAGTTTTATGAGGAAAATCAAACAACAAGTCTTTCAAGACCTTAAAGGAGAGTTTGATAAGGAATCAGAGATGAAACTGCCAACATATGTTGGATGATAGAAAAAGCAAGAGAATTCCAGAAAAACATCTACTTCTGCTTTATTGACTACAATAAAGCCTTTAACTGTGTGGATCACAATGAACAGTGGAAAATTCTTAAAGAGATGGAAATGCTAGACCACTTTACTGGCCTCCTGAGAAACCTGTGTGCAGTTCAAGAAGTAATGGTTAGAACCAGAAATGAGACAGTGAACTGGTTCAGAACTAGCAAAGGAGCACATCAAGGCTGTTTATTGTTACTCTGCTTCTTTAGCTTATATACAGAGTACATCATGAGAAATGCCAAGCTGGATGAAGCACAAACTGGACTCAAAATTGCTGGGAAAAATATCACCAACCTCAGATATGTAGATGATACCATGCTAAATGGCAGAAAGCAAAGAGGAACTAAAGAGCCTCTTAATGAATGTGAAAGAAGAGAGCAAGAAAGTTAGCTTAAAACTCAACATTCAAAACCTAAACTCATGGCCACCTGAGCAAAGAACTGACTCACCAGAAAAGGCCCTGATGCTGGGAAAGACTGATAACAAGAGGAGAAGGGGGCAACAGAGGGTGAAGTGGTTGGATGGCATCATCGACTCAATGGACATGAGTTTTAGCATACTCTGGGAGATGGTGAAGGATAGGGAATCCTGACATACTGCAGTCCTTGGGGTTGCAAAGAGCTGGACAGGACTGAGTGACTTAATAACAACAACCACTTGCCCTTGGGCATCCCAATTATCAGATTTCCTTTCTCTTTTTTGTTATATGAAAAGGAAGAGAATAAACTTGGGGTGCCCATTCAAAAGCACAGAGACCACTCTTGACCTACTGGATATTACAGCCCCTCCTTGGCTTAGAACCATTAGTTCCTCTGCCCTTTTGGTTAACTTCCCAAGAAAATCAAGGGGCTACCAAGGGGCTTCCCTTGTAGCTCAGTTGGTAAAGAATCGGCCTGTAATGCAGGAGACCCAGGTTTGATTCCCAGGTCGGGAAGATCCCCTGGAGAAGGAAATGGCAGCCTACTCCAGTATTCTTGCCTGGAAATTCCGTGGACAGAGGAGCCTGGTAGGCTACTGTCCCATGGGGTTGCAAGAGCTGGACACAACTTAGCTACTTACAAAACCAAGAAAGTCATTATTGCATCTCCTTTAACCATTTTTGTACCCCATACACTAGAAGCTCTCCTGAATTCTCATCACATTCAAGTTTCTCAGTCAGCAACCTTACCTTCTCTGAAGTCCTTTTGTTAACTACCTCTCACATAACTCTTGTCCACTGTAAAATTTTAACCCCACTGTTCTTCTCTCCTCCATCACCAATGAAGTCCCTTGTGACTAACAGCGATGGACCACCTCCTGACTCCTTGTGATGATCTATGGAAAATTCTTCTGGATAACTTTGACTTCTCATGGTTCAGTAATGGTTCTTATTTAAAAGGTGACAGCTGCAAATATTGTGCTGGCTACTTAACTGTAACTTCTTTTGATGTTGAGGTGCATCTTTACCTATGACTACTACCACCCAAGAAGGTGAAATACATGCTTTTACATGGGCTGGTACTTTGTGTGTTTTGCTTAGTTGTGTGACTCTTTACAAACCCAAGGACTGTAGCCTACCAGGCTCCTCCATCCATGGAATTCTCCAGACAAGAGTACTGGAGTGGGTTGTCATTTCCTTCTCTGGGCTGGTACTTTAGCCAAGGGCAAAATAGCCAATATTTATTCTAGTAGTAAATATGCCTTCAGAGTGGCTCATAATTTTGGATTGCTGTGGAAGCAAGGTGTTTCTGTGCGGAGAAGAAGCCAATTCTGACCCCACGTTGGAACTGTTCCTTTGACTTGTTTTGGGTTGCTTGTGTTATTCTTATTTTCAGGGGAAAAAATTTTAAATAGCCCCCATGTTTGGGAATTATTAGAAAAAAATACTTTTACTTGGGGTGCTGATTCTGGAGCATTTTAAAGTTGACTTTCAGAAAGCTAAGGGAAATCACCTTGCTGATTCATCAGGAACGCTGCCATTAAAAGGGACAACAGCAGCCAGACCTCTGTCATCATCCAAAGGATTATTCTCGAATTGAAAGTTTAGGAAAACCGGCTAGAGAAGCCCAGAAGTTGGCCCCCCAAAAGGAAAAAGAGACTGGAAGTCCAATCAACTTTTGGTTGATGAAAAGAGAAGGCTCTGGTTTGGAGCAAGTGACAGCCCAGCACTACTCGAGACTCTCGCTCCTCACCACTGCACGCGCCTTAAGCCACTGGCCTACTAACAACATGACAGCGCTCGTGAAGCAACATTGGTGTGGGAATGTTAGCCAGGCTGTAAAAACACCTTCCTCACTTATCCCATTCACCTAAAGTTCAACCCAGGGAAGCCTGTTTGTACTGCTCCTGGACATTTTCAGCTGCATAATGGACCATTTAAATCTGGCAAATGGTTTTCACACAGTGTCCTTTGTCTCATGGATATACATATTCTTCAGTCATGGTCTATATGTTTCCGCACTAGAATGAAGCCTTCCCTTGCACACAGGCTACTTGCCTCTACTGCTGCTAAAGTCCTTTTGGAAAACATTAGCCCTTCCTGGTTCCTCTTGAACTTCCTAGCAGCCAAGGTATCCATTTTACTATCCAGGTGTTTTGAGAAGTCTGTGTTGTTTGGCTAGTTGTACAACACTTTCACTGTGCATACCACCCTCAGTCCTCTGGTTTAGTCATATGCACTAATGGCATTACTAAGATCCCATTGGCAAAATTTCTAGAGTCCCCTACTCCCACAAATACCTCAACTGAAAGCACTGCTGTTGGTCTTTCTAAATCTCAGAATCACCACTTTTGGAACTTATCAACTCTCACCTTTAAGATAGTCACAGACATGTGAGGCACTTGGGTTCTGATTCCCTTGACACATAATTGACATAAGGAGGGCTATTTCAATATTCAGTTCAGTTCAGTGGCTCAGTCATGTCTGACTCTTTGTGAGCCCATGGACTGCAGCATGCCAGACCTCCCTGTCCATCACCGACTCCTGGAGTTTACTCAAACTCATGTCTATTAGGTCATGATGCCATACAGCCATGTCATTTTCTGCTGTCTCCTTTTCCTCCTGCCTTCAGTATTTCCCAGCATCAGGGTCTTTTCATATGAGTCAGTTCTTCACATCAGGTGGCCAAAATATCAGAATTTCAGCTTCAGCATCAGTCCTTCCAATGAATATTCAGGGTTGATTTTTTTTTTAGTATGGGCTACTTGGATCTCCTTGCAGTCCAAGCAACTCTCAAGAGTCTTCAACACCACAGTTCAAAACCATCATTTCTCTAGCACTCAGCTTTCTTTATACTCCAACTCTCACATCCAGAAATGACCATTGGAAAAACCACAGCTTTGACTAGATGGACTTTTGTTGACAAAGTAATGTATCTGCTTTTTAATATGGTATCTAGGTTGGTCATAACTTTTCTTCCAAGGAGCAAGTGTCTTTTAATTTCATAGCTGCAATCACCATCTGCAGTGATTTTGAAGCCCCCCAAAATAAAGTCCCTCACTGTTTCCACTGTGTCCCCGTTCATTTGCCATAAAGTGATGGGACCAGATGCCATGATCTCAGTTTTCTGAATGTTGAGCTTTCAGCCAACTTTTTCATTCTCCTCTTTCACTTTCATCAAGAGGCTCTTTAGTTCTTCTTTGCTTTATGCCATAAGGGTGGTGTCATCTGCATATCTGAAGTTATTGATATTTCTCCTGTGCTTCATCCAGACAAGCATTTCTCATGATATACACTACATATAAGTTAAATATTCCAATATTGCAAATACCTAATCCTTTTATTTAAAATAACCATGTTTGGGTAGATCAATATTTTTATAGTATATTATTGGAAGAGGAAGACTTTAAGCATCAGATCTTGCAACCTGGAGCTTTTATCTATTGGAAAAGCCAAATCTGGAAGAACTCTCAACCTCAGTGAAGAAGACCTTATTAGGTGCACTAAACCAAATCTTTGTGCTGCCAAACTCTAAGGGATAGACACTTGGTTCACATGACACACCTAAAGAAAGCACTGAATTCTAACTGGACCTGAACATCATCAGGTAATGCAAAAGCAAAGATTTGCTGAAATTGAAACAGACAATATCTGATGAGACAGTTTTCCCAAGATATCCAGATCTGTCCTGCTGGAAGTTTGCCATCAGTCTTTGATGATGGCACAACACTTCAGATGATCTCTAACATCTTTGACCTTGATAACATATGGAATTTGGATAGAGTGTACCTTGTAGTTTCCCCTACTTTAAAATTAAAAGGAAGTTAAAGGTGACCCACAGAACTAAAAAAATATCCCATGATCTGGAACTGGAAGAATTAATATTGTTAAAATGGCAACACTTCCCAAAACTGTATACAGACTTAATGTCCTGTGGTTGTTTAGTCACTAAGTCATGCCTAAGTCTTTTGCAGCTCTTCTGCAGTCTTCTGACCAGAGCCTGGCAGTCTCCTCTGTCCATGGGATTTCCCAGGCAAGTACACCAGAGTGGTTGTCATTTCCTTCTCCAGGGGATCTTCTGACCCAGGGGTTGAACCTGCATCTCCTGCACTGTCAGACAGATTCTTTACTACTGAGCTACCAGTGAAGCATGAGTCCTAAGTTGCTCAGTCGTGTCCGACTCTTTGTGACCTCATGGACTGTAGCCTGCCAGGCTCCTCTCTCCATGAGATTCTTGAGGCAAGAATACGGGAGTGGGTTGACATCCCCTCCTCCTGGCCCAGGGATTAAACCCTTGTATTAAACCCTGGGATCACATCTCTTATATCTCTTGCACTGGCAGGCCCGTTTGTTTGTTTGTTTGTTTACCACTAGCACCACTTGGGAACCCCTGAGCTGCCAGTGAAACCATATATAATCCCTGTCAAATTACCCATGATGTTTTTCACAGGACTAGAGCAAATAATCCTAAATTTTCTATGGAGCCAAATAAGACCAAGAATCGCCTAAGGAATCATGAGGAAAAAGAATAAAGCAGGAGGCATAGCCCTTCTATACTTCAGACAACACTACAAAGTCACAGTAATCAAGACAGTGTGGTATTGGCATAAAAACAGCCATGTGGATAAATGGGACAGAGTAGAGAGTCCAGAAATATATATATAATCCCTGTCAAATTACCCATGATGTTTTTCACAGGACTAGAGCAAATAATCCTAAATTTTCTATGGAGCCAAATAAGACCAAGAATTGCCTAAGGAATCATGAGGAAAAAGAATAAAGCAGGAGGCATAGCCCTTCTATACTTCAGACAACACTACAAAGTCACAGTAATCAAGACAGTGTGGTATTGGCATAAAAACAGCCATGTGGATAAATGGGACAGAGTAGAGAGTCCAGAAATAAAACCACACACCTATAGTCAATTAATTTTTGACAAAGAAGGCAAGAGTATAAAATTGGAGAAATACCATCTCTTGAGCAAGTGGTGCTATGGAAATTGGACAGCTACTTTTAAATCAATAGTGTTAAGAGACACAATCTCACCATACAGAAAAACTCAAAATTACCTAGACTTAAACATAGGACAGACCTGTCCTGTTGAAAGTTTGCTATCGAACCTTTGATGATGACATGCACTTCAGATGTTCTCTAATGTCTATGACGTTGATTACATATGGAGTTTAGGTAAATTATACCTTATAGTTTCCCCTTCTTTATAGACACTATAAAACTACTAGAAGAGATCATAGGCAAAACATTCTCTGGTATAAACTGTACCAAAGTTTGCTTAGGTCAATCTCCCAAGTAATAGAAATAAAAGCAAAGCTAAGCAAAATGGACTAATCAATCTTACAAGCTTTTGCACAGCAAAAGAAACCATAAACAAAATGAAAAGACGACCCTCAGGATGAGAGAAAATATTTGCAAATGATGGAACTTACAAGGGCTTACCTTTCAAAATATACAAACAGCCTAAACAACTTGACAAGAAAAAACCAACACCCCAATCAAAAATTGGGCAGAAGACCTAAAAAGATGTTTCTCCAAACATGAAATACAAATGGCCAACAGGCACATGAGAAGATGCTCAACTCTAATTATTAGAGAAATGCAAATTAAAGTATAACAAGGTACCACCCTGCACAGATCAGAATGGTCATCATTAAAAACTGCAGGTAACAATTGCTGATCAGGATGTAGAGAAAAGGGAATCCTCCTACAGTGTTGGTGGGAATTTAAGTTGGTGTAGTCCCTGTGGAAAGCAGTATGGAGGTTCCTCAGAAAACTAAAAATAGAATTATTATATGATTCAGCAATCTCACTCCTGGACATATATCCAATCAAAACTCTAATTAAAAAAGATATATGCACCTCTATACTCACAGCAGAACTATTCACAATAGCCAAGAAACAGAAGCAACCTAGATGCCATCAGCAGATGAATGGATAAAGAATATGTGGTGCATATATACAATGAAATAGTACTCAGCCGTAAAAACGAATGAAATAATGCTATTTGCAGCAACATGGATGCAAGTAGAGATTATCACACTAGGTGGAGTTAAGTCAAAAAGAGAGATAAATATCACTTGATATCACTAACATGTGGAACCTAAAATGTTACAAAGATAAACCTGTTGATGAAACAGAAACAGACTCAAGGACATACAGAATAGGTTCACTGTTGTTAAGATGGAGAGGGTTGGGAGAAGAATGGAGTAGAAGATTAGTGGGAGGTTAGGTTTAGCAGATGTAAGCTATTGTATAGAATGGATAAACAATAATACCCTACTGTACAGCAAAGAGAATTATATTCAATATCCTATGATAAATCAAGATGGAAAAAATTGTGTGTGTGTGTGTGTGTGTGTGTGTGTGTGTGTGTGTGTAGAGAGAGAGAGAGATACATATATGTATATATAGAAATTATCACTACATTTTCAGGCAGCTATACTTCATTAAAAAATAAAGTACAATTAGATCAATAAAAATAGTGGATAAGAGAAAATAAAATAGATTTAATTATCAAAATGAAATAAAGATTAAAATCAGCATAACAATTAATACCACATTGATATTTAGAATCTACACAGATTTTAATATATCAGTAAAAAGCATTGTGTTTTGGACAAAAAGGCATTCTCTAGCCTCTAGAAATTAAATTCTCTCTTCACTTGCCATACTAAGCAGAATTTCTACAGGTTTGTGTGTGATTTTCTCAGCTTGGGATTAAAAAAAAGCCACTGGTTAATGAACTGAGAGTACTATGAAAAGTGCATAAAAATAATGACTTCGTAGATTGAAGGCAAAAGGAGAAGGGAGCAGCAGAGGATGAGGTGGTTAGATGATATCATCAGCTCTATGGATATGAATTTACGCAAACTCCAGTAGACAGTGAAGGACGGGGGCCTGGCGTGCTGTAGTTCATGGAGTCGCAGAGCTGTACACAACTTAGCAACTGAACAGCAACAGAACCAGTCAGTAACTGCTGACCACAAAACTGTTGTAGCTTTTGGTGTTACTGAACTTCATCTCACTAAGCAAGATAAAACTGTCGAGTCAACAAGAATTATTACCTGTCTCCATAAAGCAGATGTTTAGAGTAAATAATGCAAATATAAGCCTGCTTGCTTCTAACGCAACAGCCTTTGGGGAGAAGGAAAACTATGCAACAGATTCATGCACGCTGCTGCTGCTGATGTCACTTCAGTCGTATCCAACTCTGTGCAACCTCATAGACAGAAACCCACCAGGCTCCCCTGTCCCTGGGATTCTCCAGGCAAGAACACAGAGTGGGTTGCCATTTCCTGCTCCAATGTATGTAAGTGAAAAGTGAAAGTGACGGCGCTCAGTCATGTCCGACTCCCAGCACCTCCATGGACTGCAGCCTACCAGGCTCCTCCGTAAAACTATGCAACAGATTCATGCACGCTGCTGCTGCTGATGTCACTTCAGTCGTATCCAACTCTGTGCAACCTCATAGACAGAAACCCACCAGGCTCCCCTGTCCCTGGGATTCTCCAGGCAAGAACACAGAGTGGGTTGCCATTTCCTGCTCCAATGTATGTAAGTGAAAAGTGAAAGTGACGGCGCTCAGTCATGTCCGACTCCCAGCGACCTCCTGGACTGCAGCCTACCAGGCTCCTCCGTCCATGAGATTCTCCAGGCAAGAGTACTGGAGTAGGCTGATGACAGAAAAGAAATTATAACAGAAGAGATGACCGAAGAGAAACGAAAAGAAAGAAATGAAGCTCTGGTAACAATCTGAATCTGCTGCAGTAAATACTCCATTTGGATGACTTTATAAAAACCAAAAACTAAAAATTTGGTTTTTTCCCTTAATCTACAGCAAGAGACCCAGATATCATAAATCAAAGATTCACTAAGATCACACCGATTCCAACAATTATACTTACGGATAAAGCCTAGAGCACAACTAGCTACCATTGGGAACAAGAACTGCAGATTATTGGGACAGATAGTTGGTGAACCCAAATAAACAACTTTCTTTTTTAATGAGCTGATGTCAGGTGTTAATTCTATCAAGATTTTAGAGAGATGTGAAATAACATTGATAATTTTTCTCCCACCCTTTGAGAATTCAATTGTTCTCATACTATGATATATAGAACCAAAAATTTTCCATAAGACACTTTCAGGAGTCAATGAGGTTAAAATTATTCCATAATAATAGTAAGACATAATTTGCTCTTTTCTCTGGGTTGACAAGCACATTGATGATACAAAAACAACGATGGTAAAAATGCTATCACTTTAACACATTAAAATAACAGGACCAAATTATACCCATAGTGTAGTACTCATTATATTCTTTATTGCTAGGCACTCATAATTTTTTAAAAAAGAAAACATCGAATTTCACATAACAGTGTTCTTAATGAGGCAGTAAGGTTTTAATTTAATTAAACTAGACTTTTGCACCTATATGACAAAATGGCAGATGAAGAGGAAACATTTCTACATTCTGAAGTATGCTGGCTTTCTCAAGTAAAAGCATTTGTGCAGTTGTTTTAAATACAAGATCAACTAGCTGTCTTTTTAGTGGAACACCATTTTTACTTGAAAACACAACTGGTAAGACATACTATAATTATTCAGACATGTTTTGACAGACATTTTTTTCAAAATTAATGAAGTGGACTTCATTTCAAGGAAAACAACTGACAATATTTGCTGCAATGATAAATTTCAAGCTTTCAAGGAAAAATTGGAATTTTGGAAAAAGCAGGTGTGTCATTATGAACTAGACAGCTTCCCATTACCTAAATAATATTCTGATAAGAACACCAATGATGTTAATAAATGTGATATGAATGTCAACTTTTAGAAGATGTACAATACTCATTGGTGAATACTTTCTAAATAGTCAATGCTATTACAAGATTATCCATGGGTATAGAGTAATTAAGGGCTTCAATGGTGGCTCAGTGGTAAAGAACCTGCCCGCTAATGCAGAGACATGGGTTCAATCTCTGGGTCAGGAAGATCCTCTGGAGAAGAAAATGGCAACCCACTCTAGTATTCTTGCCTGGGAAATCCTATGGACAGAGGATCCTGGGTGGGCTACAGTTATGGGGGTATCAAAAGGGTCAGCCATGACTTAGTGACTAAACAAAAACAACAAAGAGTAGTTAAACTGCAAGACAGATCAAAGTGTTTCATCCTTACTGCTGTGAAATATTTGCCAGGTTGAGATTCTGTGTTACAATCTACTTTCAAGAAACCATATATTGCCAAGTTTTGGGTTGTGGTGTAGTTAAAAAAAAAAACCTACAATTATCTTAAAAGAGTATTCTAATACAGCTTCTTTTTCTAACTGCATATCTGTGTCAAGTCAAAACTTCACTACACTTCAGTCAAATTTATATAGCTCAGCAGTTTGAAAGCAGAAGCAGATATGAGAAGCCAGATAATAAAGCAATTTGCAAAAAAATTTAAACAGTGATGTTTTTTCTCTTTTCTGTAATTTGGAAAGTAGTTTGATATAAAATATGTTTTAAAATAAAGTATAGTAACATTAAAATGAGATTATCAATAAATATGTTTTAATTTCTCAGTTTTAAATTCTATTTCAGTTAATACTGATATCAAAAAATCAAACAAAAAATGTATTTTGGAATTCTAAATAATTGTTAAGAATATAAAGTGTTCTACTCAAGAACAACTGCTCTAATTAAATTGTTATTCATTTTGTATTTTACTCTAGTGTTCCTGTCATTGACAGCTATGCCCCTTTATTTCAGTGCTTGGGCTTCAGTGACCTCTTTCAAAAACGCTCCCTAACTTGCGATACAGTGTGAGACATGAGTTCTCTGACACAGCAAGAAGCCAGCACATGCATGCTCGTCGTGTCTGACTCTATGACACCATCAGGTTCCTCTGTCCATTGGATTATCCAGGCAAGAATACTGCTGCAATTATCATTTCCTTTTCCAGGGAATCTTCCTGACCTAGGGACCAAACCCATATTTCCAGATTCCCCTGCAGTGGCAGGTAGAATATCTACCACTGACCCACCTAGGAAGCCCATATGATACGGGCACTTACACAATAGACCAGTGGATGCTTGGACCTGAGATATTCTCCATTAGCAGCAGTAGCGACATATACATATAAATGCATACATTAGAATACATATATTCTAATTAATTTATCCCTCATTTTATTTAATCTTCATAATTCCTTGAGTTAGATTCTTATATTACGTAGAATGTTTTCTCAACAAAAATCTCTTTGCATTGTAAGGAGCTGTTACTATATATTTTTAAAAAATAAAAAGAAATGAGTTCAGGATTTATCCAGCAGCTTAGAGATGTCACCTAGAACAGTCTTTTGTTCTTTTGCTCATTTATTTGACATTCTTTGGCTTCTTTCTTTAGACTTGTTTCAGATAGTCTCATTTTTGCTGCACCTCCAAGTATCACATCTTCATACAACCAGCTCCAAAATACAAGCAATTTAGAGGGAAAGGGATTCTCTTAGTATAGCATTCTTTCCCTGTTAGGAGGAAAAATCTTTCACAGAACTACCAGCAGCTTTAATCCCTTTGGCCATATTTGACCTTATCTCTAAATTAACCATAAGAAAAGGAGTTTATGTAAGCTCTCAGGAGTCACCAAAACATGCCTTATCCTTGAGTTGGGCGTATTGCTGTTGAATAAATTTTAGTTTCTTAGGAAATAAGACACACGGCTGTTTAAGTTATATATTTATATTTCGTGCTTAATGGGATACATAAGGCCTCTGGATGAGAGACCAGATCATTATGCACAGGGCATTTAGTGCTGGTTCTCCAAACTCCAACCTTCACTGGGCAACGTGGTGAGAGTCTGTTAGGACCTCATGCCTGCCGTGAGTTTGTGCCGCTGAGGAGGAAGCATGGTTTGTGATATTCAGAAGTTATACAAGGCAGTTAGAACATCTGTCCCTCCTTCCCTTGAAGAGAGAGAGAAAGATCTTCAAGCTAGAATATAAACAAATCTTTCCTGGGAGGGGAGTGGAAAGTCCTTAGCCTTCCAAAGCTGGAACAATAGCAAACGGTCCTAGGGAAAGCAGGTCTAAACATCTCTGAAGCAGTTCACCATCGTAAGCTTTCAAAGCGTATTTGCTATTAATCAATCTATTAACAAAGTTTTGGAGTGAATTTTCTTCAGAAAATCCTGACCCTGCACAAATGTGAAAAAAATTATGGAAAACTGTCCCCCCAAAATGGCACATCTATATTATCCCTGTTTTACAGAAAAGGTGAATAGAGCTCAGAGATGGCAAGGAATTTTTGCCACAAATGAATTCTAGTTCAAACCTAGATGCTTTTTATTCCAAAACTGTTTTTTCATGGATATAACTTTTTTTACTACTTTTTGTAACATGTGGGAAGGTGGAGGGGAGGAATGCATAAATGAATTCTGGAATAATAAATTATAATTCCAGTTGAAGGCTGGAGGAGAAGGGGACAATAGAGGATGAGATGGTTGGATGGCATCACCGACTCAATGGACATGAGTTTGAGTAAACTCTGGGAGTTGATAATGCACAGGGAGGCCTGGCATGCTGCAGTCCATGGGGACACAAAGAGTCAGATACGACTGAGCAACTGAACTAAACTGAACTGAACTGAATATATTTTACCATTGAAAATATAGTTTATTTTATTCTTTGATATCCTTAGTTCTTACTCACACTCTTCTTGCAAGCTAATCATGATGTCTAATGTTTAACAGCTAATCCCTTGAGTCTATTTGTCAGAGATCAAACCAGTCAGTCCTAAAGGAAATCAGTCCTGAATATTCGTTGGAAGGACTGATGCTGAAGCTGAAACTCCAATAGTTTGGCCACCTGATGCAAAGAACTGACTCATTTGAAAAGACCCTGATGCTGGGAAGGATTGAAGGAGGGAGAAGGGGATGACAGAGGATAAAATGGTTGGATGGTATCACAGATTCAATGGACATGACTTTGAGAGAGCTCCGGGAGTTTGTGACGGACGGGAAAGCCTGGTGTTCTGCAGTTCATGGGGTTGCAAAGAGTCAGACACAACTGAGTGACTAAAGTGAACTGAATGGAATGTTAAATACATGGGAAAATATATTCCTGGTAGCAACAAACCAAACTATAAGTGAACTTTGAAAAACATGTTTTAAAGCTGTGACTGTTTATAGCTAAAAAACCTTTGCTTCCTTAAATATGACCTAAGAGAATACTTTGGATTTTGAAGCAAAAGCCTCCATTTATGAGATATAAGTACAAAGAGACATTTTGTTGAAGAAAATTGTCAGTACATATAAAATACAAACTCAATACCATTTTTCAGCCTTTAAATATGTCTGCTATTGACCATCTAATACAGCAACTCCTACAGATATCAATGGTTATGAAATGAAAGATTAATTTTTTTTTCAAAAGAAATCTTGGGCAATTCAGAGTAATATAATACCAAATCGAATGCCACAAACTGAGATATTTCTTAATCCTTCATAGCTTCTGGGAAGGCATTTTGCTCTTTGTAATTCAGTCTGCACTCCACTATCATCGTTTCTATAAGTCAGAGAGGGTTGTTTGTGTTCAACTTAATGTCAAATATTATTTGAAAGTATTTCTTAGGATTATTATGCTGAAAAGTCTTTAAGTAATAAATGTTATTTATGCTTTATATGTAGCTTACAAGTTTAACAAAGTGTAAAATAATAAAATTACAAAGAGAGCAAAAGAAGAATCTAAATGAAATAACACAAAACTATACACATATACACAAGTTTTTTCACCTGTTTTTTAAAAATAGCCAGAGTGAATAAATGTACTTCATGCACAGTTGGTTAAAATCAATTGTCTTGATAATTTATGTATCTTTTAGTAACTCTCTTTTAGTAGACTGCTCCAATTTTAATCCTCAGTTTGGGAGACAAATTGGGGCTGCCAATGGATGAATCTTTTGATTGTTTACATAAAAGAAAACCTTTCATTTATTATTTTTAAATAAAAATTTCCATCAATTGTGCCACACTGGAATGCAGAGTATATTTAATGCTACTTACAAGTCTATGCTATAAATCAGAGTAATAAAATTGTTCAGACTTAATGAGTTCAGTTTTGAAAAAAAACTTCTCGGCAGAGGACCTGACGGTTAAGAAAGGGGCAGCCAGGGTTCAACCGGGCAGAAAGTCCCACTTGCTGCCTGAGAAACAATGTACTGAGCAAAACCGCAATGTTTGTTCTGCACCCAAGAATGAGGTTCTTACCCTGAGAAACAGGAATTTGTTGCCTGAGAAACAGGATCTTGCTACAATCTGCATCATAAACCTGGCCCGCTGTGTACCCAATCCCGCTTTGCCAACTCACCTTGTTTCAAGCATCCCCTTCACTTAGGTATAAAAGAACCCCGAAGCAAAGCATCGGGGCTCTCCATGTATAATTGGCTTGGTGGGGGACCGGATCCGAATTCTCTAATAAATTACTTTTCTCGAAGCTCCGTCTGGTGGTCTCTGTTGGCAGCGAGTCCCTAACAAGTTTATCTGAAGAATTTTATGGCCAGAAAATTCCTGCCTAAATGCATATCAAAATGCTAAGGAATGTTGATAGTTTTCTTACTTGTTTTCCTGGGACTCATTGCCTTATTTAGAAAAATAACTGATTAAAACCTAATCAGTTCACAATAGATACACAGTCTCTAACATATTTAAATTAAAAGACACCGTAAAGAAAAAGATTCAAAAGTTTAAAATCTTTAAATGTAGGAAAAAAAGAAAAGTTTTAAAATAAATATGAAAACACAAAGATAAAAAAAATCAAATAATTGGAATTTTGAAGTAAAATTCTTTGGACATTTAAGCTGTTGTATGTGTATGTGACCAGGTGCTCAGACATGTCCAAGTCTCTGCAACCCCACAGACTGAAGTCCACCAGGCTCTTCTGTCCATGGAACTTTCCAGGCAAGAATATTTGAGTGTGGTGCCATTCCCTACTTCAGAGGACTTAAGATGTTAAGTGACTTGAAAATAATTCAAATAGAAGATCAGAGATAGTGTGGAGTCATGACTAAAAATTTTCAGCTTCAGGCTGTCTTTGGAATCATCACTGGTTCACTTTGCAAACAGAGCTGCCTCACACAAACACAAACACATTTGTTTGAACCTCACATAATAGCACATTGGGCTTCCCTGGTGGCTCAGAGGGCAGAGTTTGCCTGTAGTGTGGGAAACCAAGGTTGGATCCCTGGGTCGGGAAGATCCCCTGGAAAAGGCAATGGCAACCCACTCCAGTATTCTTGCCTGGAAAACTCAATGGGTGAAGAAGCCTGGTAGGTTGCAGTCCATGGGCTCACAAAGAGCAGGACATGACTGAGCCACTTAACAACAGCACATCACAGGATGGAAGCTTTTGTTTAATAGTTCCACTATCAGGGATTAAACTTCAATAAGCCAGAAACAGAGACACAAATGCATTCTCAGACAATTAAGTGTAAAAATCAAATAGCTAATTAGATAAAACTATTCAACATAAGAGATTTTGAAAAAAGTGATATTTTTGAAGAAAATTCCTTACCTATTTTCATGATTTTAAGGTGCCATATACTGTAAGATATACCATAAATTTAATGTTTTTTTGTAAGTACAGTGAAACACATCAGTGCCTAAATTGAAAGATTCTGATTTCAAATATATTAATAAAAAGGTATCTTAGATTTAATAATTTTTAGAATGAGTAGGTTTGTCTGATTAAGCAAATAAAAATATAGGATGCCTACTGCTGCTGCTGCCGCTGCTAAGTCGCAGCAGTTGTATCCGACTCTGTGCAACCCCATAGACCAACAAGCTCCGCTGTCCCAGGGGTTCGACAGGCAAGAATACTGGAGTGAGTTGCCATTTCCTTCTCTGAGGCATGAAAGTGAAAAGTGAAAGTGAAGTTGCTCACTCGTGAGCAACTGTTTGCGACCCCATGGACTGCAGCCTACCAGGCTCCTCCATCCATGGGATTCTCCAGGCAAGAGTACTGGACTGGGTTGCCACTGCCTTCTCCAATAGGATGCCTAGGTAAGATCTAAATTTTAGATAAATGATGGATAACTTTTTATTATAAATATGTCCCCAATACTATATGAGATAAACTTATAATATTAAAACAAAAATTATTTATCACTTATTTGAAGTTCAAGTTTAACTAGATAATGTGTATTTTATCTGAGAACCCTGATGATAAGACACAATAGCTTAAAAATTTCTCCATAATTGCTCTACATGAGTAGAATTGTTTCCTCACATTATCATAACACCTTTATTCCACAGGCCATCTGGGTTGATTTATCCCTACTTCTGTAGTTCATCTGCCTTGCTTTTTGTACTTATTTTACTTTTTCCAGATGCTTACTTTAACTGAGAACCTTTTCCAAATATGTTTCGAGGGAAGTCTCTGACCATATCACGTTTCCACATGACTTCCCTGATGGCTCAGATGGTAAAACATCTGCCTATAATGTGGGAGACTCCGGTTTGATCCCTGGGTCAGGAAAATCCTCTGGAGAAGGAAATGGCAACCCACTCGCATATTCTTGCTTGGAAAATCCCATTGATGGAGGAGCGCTGTACAGTCCATGGGATCACAGAGAGCTGGACACGACTGAGCGACTTCACTCTCACTCTTTCCCTTTCATGTTTCTGTAATACAAATGATTCTATATGCTATTAGTATAAATTAGTATAACGTTAATGTGATGTGAAATTCACATTGAAGGACATAAGATTTTTTTTCTAGCAAAATATTCTGTAGTATCACTAATGGCATATTAAAAAATCCAAAACACAGACACATATGTCATATGAGTTTTCTATTTTTCCTTAATAAATTACCACAAAGTTAGTGGCTTTCAGTTCAGTTCAGTCGCTCAGTCATGTCCAATTCTTTGTGACCCCATGAATTGCAGCACGCCAGGCCTCCATGTCCATCACCAACTCCCTGAGTTCACTCAGACTCATGCCCATCGAGTCAGTGATGCCATCCAGCCATCTCATCTGTCATCCCCTTCTTGTCTGCCCTAAATCCCTCTCAGCATCAGAGTCTTTTCCAATGAGTCAACTCTTCCCATGAAGTGGCCAAAGTACTGGAGTTTCAGCTTTAGCATCATTCCTTTCAAAGAAATACCAGGGCTGATCTCCTTCACAATGAACTAGGTGGATCTCATTGTGGTCCAAGGGACTCTCAACAGTCTTCTCCAATACCACAGTTCAAAAGCATCAATTCTTCAGCACTCAGCCTTCATCACAGTCCAACTCTCACATCCATACATGACCACAGGAAAA
Organism: Madoqua kirkii; assembly: GCA_006408675.1. NCBI lineage: Eukaryota > Metazoa > Chordata > Mammalia > Artiodactyla > Bovidae > Madoqua > Madoqua kirkii. Next base: position 409 of record SJYC01050546.1, on the reverse strand, counting down.
ACCTTAGCCTTGACTAGAGGGACCTTAGTCGGCAAAGTAATGTCTTTGCTTTTGAATATGCTATCTAGGTTGGTCATAACTTTTCTTCCAAGGAGTAAGCGTCTTTTAATTTCATGGCTGCAGTCACCATCTGCAGTGATTTTGGAGCCCCCAAATATAAAGTCTGACACTGTTTCCACTGTTTCCCCATCTATTTCCCATGAAGTGATGGGACCAGATGCCATGATCTTCATTTTCTGAATGTTGAGCTTTAAGCAAAGTTTTTCATTCTCCTCTTTCACTTTCATCAAGAGGCTTTTTAGTGCCTCTTTACTTTCTGCCATAAGGGTGGTGTCATCTGCATATCTGAGGTTATTGATATTTCTCCCAGCAATCTTGATTCCAGCTTGTGTTTCTTCTAGTCCAGCAT